>CAMAOG010000333.1:0-17405 GCA_945859605.1 Lumbricus rubellus | reverse complement strand
ATTGGTTGTGTCATTGGTTGTGTCATTGGTTGTGTCATTGGTTGTGTCATTGGTTGTGTCATTGGTTGTGTCATTGGTTGTGTCATTGCGTTCTGCTGTGTGGATGCTTGCGTTGTGTCGTTTGGATGTGTTTGTTCTGTTCAATAAACTGATGGATTTATCGTTTGTTTTTGCCGACTCTTGTCAACGACCAGTTTAAGATTCTAAGGAGCTGAGGGCATATCCGATGGGGGCTCTGTCGGCCATTTAACCCACGACTCACACCCCTCCCCCCATCACCATCACCGTATTCTCTGACCTGGCACCAAAACAGACAAACAACTTGGCTATTTTTGAACTTGAACTGATGTAGCGCCTGCAACTAATTAAGGTTGTCTGAGCGATAGTCTCCTATACTCGGATTGGGCGTCGTATACTGAGTTATTTTGAATATTTGCAAAACCGTTTGATGACCACTGTATAATTGACCAGGGAGTTTGAAGGGAAGCGTATGTAGTAGTTAAGGAAGGCCTACGTCAGTCTTTGTTTTTGTTTGTTTCCTATTAAACGGTTTCACTGTAAGAGCTATTTAGCTATGGCCTCCAGGTCTTGTTCACTGGAAGCGCCTCTGAGATGTTCGCCAGTTAGAGACCATTTTACAAAATTTGAAAATACAATTGTAATCGTAATCTCCAAACTTATAAATCGCTACTCGAAAGCCAAGCGCGGGCACCAGCTTATTCACGAGCGCTACAATATACAATACAATCGCTGTAGGCCTATGTATGTATGGGTGTTATATTATTGTTATATGTGTATGCGACGTGTAGAGGAGATTCAAAGCCTAACACCTCTAACCAATCAGCGACCACTAATAATTATTCTCACACAATGTCATCATAAATCAACTGATTGGACTAAACCATTAGGGCATTTAGGCAATTTAGGCTCATCCTTCATTGGTAGTCTGAAGACTGCCTCTGTCGAATTCCCAAACGTAGGAGGCAGGTTGCAGTCGAATTGCGTTTAAATCAAACACACTATCCTTGTAGTTTACGCCTCCTGGTTCCTATGTACATGTATGCATTACAATGTAGGTAATAGGTATATGCATATATACGCATGTGAATAACTGAATATATATATATCAATATATATTTATATATATATATAACATAAACAACTATAACCATCTAGGCTACTACTATAATTATCTATGTACACTGTGTCCGGAAAAAAAAAAACCAGTTTTGTAAATATGAAAATAAATAGTAAATATTCATCGATTTTCACAATTCAAACACCATTTTAATCCTGACATATTTCTCTAACAATTGTGAAAATATAAAAGATCCAGTCCAAATAATGACGTCATAATGACGTCATTTGCACAAAAAGTCAAATTTAAGAGATAAATGCGCAAAATCATCCACAATTTCAATATTTTATCATGTAATTTATCAATAATAAATGTAAGTTTAATTTTATTTTTATATCTGAATTATGTCAGACTGCAATTTGTGGTCAAAGAGTACACCTTTGGCTTCAACATAAGCGTCAAAAGGGTCGCGCTAATACCCAACAGCAGCATCGATAACCAGCTTATCAAAACCTCCGAGGCGTTAACAATTCGCTTACGGAGTTCTTCAATGTCTCTTATCCTTGTCTTGTAGCCTGCACCTTCTCCTCCATCAATCTCCAACTCTTATTATCAGTGGGATTTAAGCGGGCGGCCGTTTTGCGGCCAAAGATTAAGATGAATGAATTCCGAGTCTTTTTAGTCAACAGATCACGAACTCAGTGAGCTGAAGCGCTATTTTGTTGAAATGTGTAGGCTATTGTTCCGAATATTCTCGGATATCAGGCACCACTTTTTTTATAGAGCAGACAATCCCTCTAATAAGCTGCATTTATTTTCACTTCTGGTTCTATTAAATGGATTTCCGTTTTACCAAAAGCCAATAATACCAACCGAACCATGCATGAATGGCCGGCTATATGCATTTTGATGCAACTGACGTCATTATGACGTCATTATTTGGACTGGATCTTTTATATTTTCACAATTGTTAGAGAAATATGTCAGGATTAAAATGGTGTTTGAATTGTAAAAATCGATGAATATTTACTATTTATTTTCATATTTACAAAACTGGTTGTTTTTTTTTCGGACACAGTGTATATGCAATTATGCATGCATTATCTATGTATATACATGCAGCCAAAGGGATCCATTATATCGCCGATGTTAGATCTATCACATCGATGTCTTGAGGCATAACAATAGCCTAAGTGTCTCTTACCATTGAGACTCTGCAGCAGTCACTTCTGTGTTCTTTTTTTGACAAAGAGATTACTTGCTCTTAGCTTGATGAGATATTACTTTGTAAGATGATTTTGGCTCAATAAATTGGTCATGGTCAAATCTAAAGGTCCTTATAGCATTGGTCTAATCCAAAATAATAATAATATTTAAAAACACACAGAACGTGAGAGCTCTTGCATCAGAAGCTTTTAACGAAGATGAATTAGAATCTTTCTGATGATGATGATGATGATGATGATGATGATGATGATGATGATGATGATGATGATGATGATGATGATATGATGAGCGATGATGATGATGATGATGATGATGATGATGATGATGATGATGATGATGACGATGATGATGATGATGATGATGATGATGATGATGATGATGATGATGATGATGATGATGATGATGATGATGATGATGATGATGATGATGATGATGATGATGATGATGATGATGATGATGATGATGATGATGATGATGATGATGATGATGAGTGATGAAGACGTTTAAAACGAACCCGATAGGCATTAGTTTTTCCTGATGGTTCCGCGAAAATCGCGAGATCATTAATGTCAGTTTTAGACGCGTCTTATATAAGACGCGTCTTAAATAAGATGCGACTAAAAGCATCTGTCACTTAACGCAGCGCGGCATCTGTTATTAATGGCATTTATTAGTAGAAGCATCTGGTATATATAATTCATACGCTGTAAATAGCATATGATTTACATGCATATAATATATATATATATATATATATATATATATATATATATATGTACAGAGGCAAAACCAGACATAGAGACAGAAAGACACGCAGACAAATAAAGACAAAAACAGGCAAACGCGTAAACACACAGACAGACACAGAATCTGTTGGGTTATTACTTATTAATGTCTGTCTGTCTATTCCTGCATCTGTCTGTCTTTCTGTCTGCCTGTATATCTGTCTGCCTGCCTGTCTCTGTCTGCCTGTCTGTCCATATGTCTGTGTGTTTGTCTATGATCTGTCTGTCTGCCACAATGTATGTCTATGTGTGCCTGTATGTGTGTCTCTCTGTGTGTCTCCCTGTCTGTCTGCCGAGGCCTTAAACCCAGCGTCTATTAACCCCATTAGATATCTGGACCATGACAACAGGTTCCATTATTTTTTCTTTCGCTATTAAACATAAAACTTTGTCGGTGCCTGATTTTCAAGACGAGACTGCGGTCGTAAAACGATACGAAACTGGAAAAGAGAACAGGTCTACTATCCTCCTCGTGCATGATGAAGAAGAACATAATATAATATGTACACTTCCGTCTGCCATGCATTGTTGAGCTGGAAAATAGGACTGCCATTGTTGAGAATGTAAGGACGTCCACTCGTCATAGTATACGTATTGTCTGTCCTGATGATGTTGTCCTTTTCGTTCAGCCGTCATATATGACGTCATAACAGTCGGTCAATTCTTTTCTCTGCTTCGGTCGATGAGTTCGAGATGAATGGAAAGGAATGACGTTGGAAGGAAATAGGATCCGATGATGACGTCATGTGACTGATGACGGAGAAGGAGGAAGAGGAGGAGGATGCGGAGGAGGAGAAAAAAGAAAAAGAAGAAGAAGAGGAAGAAGAGGAAGAAGAGGAGGAGTAGGAGTAAGAAAAAAAGAGCGGATGACTAGCTGTAGCAGGAGTAAAGGAGTTGGAGGATGATAAGAAGATGTTCCAATTATAAGCTTATCTTTTCTTAGGTCCGAATGGAGAACTGCATGGTCAGAAGTTGCCGCAGGTTTCTCCTCATAAATATGTCTCGCGAGAAGTCCTTGTCAGCGATTTCAACTCATGGACTATGGCGGTGGGGGGGGGGGGAAGCGACCGTACAGTATACAACACATATCTTTCCGATGGTATACGGTCTGATCTGTATTTAATTTTGAGAAACTAAAGCAGCAACGGAGGAAGAAGAATAAAAGTAGACCCTTAAGCTATATCCTGAGAATGTTCTTGAACTTCATTTCAAGATGCATGTCTCAGAAAGATGAGACATTTTAGGTCAATGCCACGGCCACTGTAGTCCTGTGCTTCAGAAATCTAATCTGATCTTCATGCGATACATATGTGTGTGTGTGTGTGTGTGTGTGTGTGTGTGTGTGTGTGTGTGTGTGTGTGTGTGTGTGTGTGTGTGTGTGTGTGTGTGCTATATTTAACTTATCTCTTTTTTTCTACCTCTGAAGAATGTCTCATGGTGATACAGAAATTCGATGTTTTACCTTTATAGGTCATTGCAGCCAATGACAGAGTTTTGTGCATCATAGGCAGAACGTACAATACATGCCTTAGATTGGTGCTTCAGATCAAATATTTGAAGTATAGACCTACATGACTTAAAACAAACAATGAAGATCATAATAATTAATGATCATGAGTGATGAGATAGTACTGCATGCACGTTGATTCCTGCTGCAAACTTATTCAGGTATAAACAGACAATTATGGAGTGCATCGATTAAAATCACAGACACACAGAGCCGCCTACTCTTCCTCCTTCTTCTCCTCATTATCCTCCTTCTCATACTTCTCCTTCTCCTCCTTCTCCTCCTCCTTCTCCTCCTTCTCCTCCTCCTCCTCCTCCTTCTCCTTCCAATCCTCCTACTCCTCCTTATTCTTCTCTTACGGTTTCTCCAACTCCTTCTTCTCTTTCTTACATGTGCACCCATGAGTGCTTCGTAGATAGATCAATGAAGGCGAACAATTAATCAATAGACTAATGAGAGGTTATTATTTCTTCATGTGGGTTCTTGGCTGGAAGGCGATAAGTTTATTAGAAGGGGAAAATAATTATCAGCATGCTTAGATCAGTAAATTACTGATAATTGTATAGCTGTATAATAATAATATTATGATAACGAACTGAAGAGAATAGCACAGCGAAGAGAAGAATAATGTCATTGGAAGTCGAAATCTGTCGAGGGGCAGAGAACTTAAAGGAGAAAAAGAAGAAAAAGAAAATAAGCAGAAGAAGAGGATGAGGAGGAAAAAGAAGAAGAAGAAGAAGAAGAAGAAGAAGAAGAAGAAGAAGAAGAAGAAGAAGAAGAAGAAGAAGAGGACAAATATAGGTCTGGCCTCCACTGTTATTTAGACGAACTTTCGATATGACATAAATCTACTTCCGGCATCGTTTATTACCATTTCCGGTATCGTTTACAGCTCCATCCGGTAAAATCTTGATCCTATTGCGGTATCATGTATGCATGCATGCACGTATATAAGTTTTAGTATAAATCATGGCATATTTATATTGCACCCTTTGAGTAACTCACAAGGGCGCTCCTGCACCGCCACCTAGGAATTATGACCACACCAACATAATGTGCCTCGTGTCGAGCGGAAAACACAAAATGTTTTCTGCAATTTATGTTTTCGCTGAAATATTAAATATTTTCCCATCGACATGAGACATTTATTTTGAGGTAACAGTGCCGGAGTTACCTAGAGGGAGCAATAAAAACGCTCTTCCTGATACACTTTCCTGAATTACTAAACATTTTAATGTTCATACATGTAGGCTATGTTCGGTGGCGGATAGTTGGAAGGAAATGGACACACACAGACATACATACATACATCTAGCCGGTGCTAGGACAAAATGTCCCCGGACAAAATGTCCCGGACAAAATGTCCCGGACAAAATGTCCATGGACAAAAAGTCCCCGGACAAAATGTCCCTGGACAAAAGTCCCCGGACAAAATGTCCCTGGATAAAAAGTCCCCGGATAAAATGTCCCCGGACAAAAAGTCCCCGGACAAAATGTTCCTGGACAAAAAGTCCCCGGATAAAATGTCCCCGGATAATATGTCCCGGGACAAAAAGTCCCCGGACAAAAAGTCCCCGGATAAAGATGTTCCCGGACAAAATGTCCCTTGGCAAATAGTCCCTTTAAAAATATAAAATCGCACGTTCTTTCACAAGTTCCTCTGTATTATGACAATAGTTATTTGTGCCAGAAAGACTTATTGTCAGTATTATTAGATCTATACACCTTCTATTTAGGCCCTGTGCTTTTCTAAATGTTTTAATCTAAAGAAATTCCGATCAAACAAATGGCATGATTGGAACTTGCACAAATAGCGAATACATAATAAAAGAAAATAAATGTCAAAATATATACAATATTAATGATTATAAAACGTAAAAATTAACCACTTTAGTACAACCAAACAAACATTTGCAGGCAACTGAAAAGAAGCTTAGTAAATCTTTGCAAAGTGTAAGGACTCCCAGGGCTGTGAACACGGTAATCCTGGGTGATAATGTAGCTTCCACGGCCCGGACGCTACTTGTTCATGGGTCGGAATGGACGCCAGCCCACTTTTCCGTCTGAAGCCACCCGAGTCACGGCTCTACCTTCAGACTTCAGTGCACAACGGTTGTTCACCGTACCCATAATCGCAGTCCGTCTAGAAAAGGCAGAGGTCAATCGCTTCTGCAAGAAATAAAACCCTATTGAATTCGTTGTCGGAGTCCGACTCTGTCTCTTTCGTGGTGATCGAGTGGGCAGAGCGTGACAACAAGTCTATTCTTTCTGGGATAAGAGGAAAGTGTGACAAAACGCCAAGGGCGGTAGGCCGTGTGTTGAGCAGTGACTTGTTGGCGATCCAGCTCCACACATCGGTTTCTGGCAGTAGAACCAAATCCCACGTAAGCTCCTGGATGTCCGATGGGCGATGGATCTGCACTACTGCGGTCCACATGAGCAGAAAGGCTGCTGTTATTCTAGACTTGATGTCATTGACTGGGTGGCTAATGTCTGTCTGGGGGCGTCGTGTGTCTTTGATCGGCAGTCGTGAATTGATGAGGGGTTCTCCACCATGGATCACTTTTCCGGGGACATTTTGTCCGGGACATTTTATCCGGGGACTTTTTGTCCAGGGACTTTTATCCGGGGACTTTTTGTCCGGGGACATTTTATCTGGGGACATTTTGTCCGGGGACATTTTATCCGGGGACATTTTGTTCGGGGACTTTTTGTCCGGGGACTTTTTGTCCGGGGACATTTTGTCCGGGGACATTTTATCCGGGGACATTTTGTCCGGGGACTTTTTGTCCAGGGACATTTTGTCCGGGACATTTTGTCCGGGACATTTTGTCCGGGGACATTTTGTCCGTTCACGCATCTAGCCTACTTCCGGACCATAGAATTTATTGCGGCAGCATAGAATTTACCGCAGCATCGTCTTTGACTTAAAAACAATGATCACGTGATTGTGTCGTAGAGTTGTTGTTATGTTTCTTTACTGGTAACTTCATCTTTCTTGGAAAATGGATAACTATATTATATTATACAGACCATTCAACTTGCGCCCTTCCTTTTGTCAACTGATATTGATTCCCTCAATCAGAAATCGTTGGCATTTTCTCCCATTGTCTTCTCCCCATTAGGCCTATCTTCCCCATTATCTTCTCCCCCATTATCGTCTCCCCCATTATCTTCTCCAGCCATAAAGAGGGATCGAATAATCCCCTCATGCCTCGTTCACCATAATCGAGAGATATATTTATTCACGCTGTGCTTCATAATGATGGCTCATAGAAAAAGCAAAGTCGCAGTAGACCTAAGCGTATATCTGATAATTGCATCTCCGTGAAATAAATAGAACTATACTCATCATCTATCGATAGAATATATTCGGGTTTAGTCGCCTATCTACGAAACATGCACGGGCGGACATTGGAAATGTATTGAAACGAAAAGGAATTTATTCATTGGTCATATTATCATTCTGTAGGCTATAGGACAAGTATAGTTTGTGTAACTGTAGATAGAAAAGGATCATTGCTTGTAGGACGACTTCATTATAGAAATTATAGAGGCACAAAATATGCAAAGCACACAAAGCCACAAAGGCTGCAAACACTGGTCGAAAATATGTAGGGTATACATAAGGGCAGCAGAAAATTGATGAGGTATAATACATTCAGATGAGGCTTGAACCGACATGTCTCGTCTTTGTTCGTGGATCAGACACTTCAAAGCCTATTTGCACATCAGATCTTTTCCTTTCTCCACATGACTATTTCGTGGACATTCAACCATTCGTGTAGGAGATTTGCATAGCGACGCTTCAAGAAAGCTGCTCAGAGGTGCTCCCACTGCCTCCCAGCCCAACCACGGCAATACAAATTTGATTTCAGCCACTTGCAAAACATAATATTGGTATTGCTCTGTAGGCAGTATATAATATAGGCGCATTTCCAACGCACGGACGGCTCCAGGTTGGCGCGTGTTTCTCGCTTCTGGCACTCTCCTTCGAAAACTCCACTTCTGCAAAGTCCGATCTGATTTTCAGAATTCGACTGAATACTCGCCTTCCTTTATTTCTTCCACTGACTGTTAATTTCCTTCTTAGTTTTCGGCCGGGCTCACCAATTTAGAATTTCATTCGTAGCCTACAACGATTTTGTATTAGCCTATAGTAGGCCTATCGACTGACGATATCAAGTGTATTCGTGTAGTTAAGTTCAAAATATTAGGTTCGATCATTATCCAATCGTTTTAAACTTTCTCCTAAACTCTGTGAAAGTTTCTAGGCCTATTAGGACAATACTTAGTGCAATCCATTCTTCTTCTCCTCCTCTTCCTCTTCCTCCTCCTCCTCTTCCTTCTCCTAATCCATTGGGTCTTTATAACGCTCCCTAACATTTATTCCTCTGGCCAAAGAGACCGATTTATAAGCCGACATGTAAACGGATATGACGTCATGAATAGGTGGCGCTGCTGCAGTGAAAGCGAACATAAAGATTCCACTTCCGGTAATTTGTTTGGCGCTATATAACGTCGAACGCAGACGATATTATTGGACAGCCAATGTCGCATGAATATATTGCTGCTTGCAGTCCCATGATAAGATATAAAAATAACCGACATCGTTCGAATAATAATTCACGCAACATTATAACATCCGATGCATCAGTAAAGCACGACATTCTACAATCATCATGTATAATCCTTTCGATGGCAATTCGTTTCTCTATGCGCATGCGTACTCTTCATTTCCAACCTCGTTCACAACATGACGTCATCGTCATTTTCAAAAGTTTCAACCGTTCCGCACTGCAGCGTAATTCACTCACATTATTTTGATTGTATCTTCTCACGACAACATTCACTGTTTCGGCTTTATCCTTCCTCCCGATAAAGTCACTCCATACAATTATACTCGACCAAGGTCACATAGTCTAACACTTCATAGAGTTGATTCTTTTGCCAGAAGAAGTTTTATTATGCGAATGTTGTATAACTTTGCATAAATGTTTTTCTATTATTTATTTCCTCTGTAATCGTAATCGTAAACTCCTGATTTCTAAAGACAAGCGTGGGGCACCGGCTTATTCACTAGTGCTCCGTTGAGTCAACAGGATTATCCGTAAGAGTAGGCTAGTCCATGCATGGTGGTCCGGGTCGAGTTTATGTCCGATAACCTTTCGATAATATTAGGCCTATAATTGTCATCCTTTTTCTGGCGCTTGAGTTTCGACCGCTTTTCTTTCCGTAACACTATAGTCCTATAGTCTTGTGTTATCGTCCACCTTTCTAACTTGACATTTCGCAGCCATTACTGCAACCTTTCTGAGAAGTGAAAGACGTCAAATGTGGTCAAGGAAAGACTTATAAATACACTGTGCCCCATAAAAAAACACACCAAATTGTTTTGCAAATATCTCTAATACCTGATGACATATCAAGCTAAAATTTTCCAAATATTTAGAGAAGTGGACCGAGAAAATGATTCCAACATTTCATGAAATAATGTTGAGCGGATAAAAAGATATGAATATTTAAACTTCATATACCGAAATTGCAGTTTACAAGCAATTTTCTGTCAGATTCGATAAACTGTTTCCCTATTATCTCCAATGCCTGATGATTAATCATTCTAAAATTTTCCAGATATGTAGACAATTGAACTAAACATATGACCCCAACAGTATGGTTTGATAATTTAATTAAATAAGATGCTCAAAATGTCCCCCTCCTGCTTGCACGCAAGCCTGAGGGCGCTGGCGCCATTGCAATGGCAACAGCAACGTCGATTATCCTCTGGTTCAGGCCATCCCGCACTTCCAACAAGCGTTGCTTCAGATCGTTTATATCATGGATTGTTGTCTGGTAGGCTTGATCTTGCATCACGCTCCACATTTTATAGTCGACAGGATTCAAATCTGGACTGTTCGAAGGCCATAATGTGGGAGAAATGAAGTCTACACAATAACAGACTTGCTGAAAACTGAAATTTCGGGTGATGAAGTTGAAATATCCATATCTTTCTATCCCTTTACATTTATGATATGAAATTTTGGAATCCTATTCTTGGTTCAATTCCCTAAATATATGGGAAAAGTTTTTATGATTACTCATCAGACATCAGAGATGTAAAAAAAATTGTTTGGCTTACTTTTTATTGAATCTGACAGAAAATTGCTTGTAAACTGCAATTTCGGTATATGAAGTTTAAATATTCATATCTTTTTATCCGTTCAACTTTATTTCATGAAATTTTGGAATCATATTCTTGGTCCACTTCTCTAAATATTTGGAAAATTTTAGCTTGATATGTCATCAGGTATTAGAGATATTTGCAAAACAATTTGGTGTGTTTTTTATGGGGCACAGTGTATATAATATCTTTGCTTTATCTTCGTGAAGTTTTTGATTGCAAGCAAACTATATAGGCCTATGTCTGACTATGCATGCAGTGAAGCACAACAGTTCGTCCTGACGTCCTCGCTTGTTTTTAATTAAACCTGTCGTTCGATTTTTTTTACATGATGCCACATTGAAAATAAAGTTTGAAAACCGCTGCTTTAGGCTAACGCATTTCATTCAGTGGCGGCGCCAGGATTTCAGTTTTGGGGGGGGCTGAAGCCCTAAGCCCACGTAGAGCATTTTTTATGAAGCGCCGAAGGCGCGAAGCTGCGAGTGCCGAAGGCACGAAGCCATACCGACTAGGGGGTCTGGGGGAGCGTCGTAAGCTCCCCCAGCGGGGTCTGGGGCGGAGCCCCAGCCGCCAACGCATTTTTAGCTCTGTTGACCTCAACTAGAGCCCTTTTTAGGCTCTTTTTTGCCAACTAATTATGAACGATAAAATAATAAAACCTGAAATACGAAGTCGTTTCGCAGAGTCGCAGACTAGCTACCAGTATAAGAATGTCAAAATGTTATTGTAAAAGTAATGGGCTTAGTCTTTTCTATATAATCACAAAAGTTAAAAGTTCAGGCCTATAGCCTAACAAGTTTATAAGTATAGGCCTACTGTCATATGAGTAGGCCTACTATATAGAAAAACCACAGGGGCATGTCATATGTAGGAAGTTTTACGGGTTCAGGGTTTAAGTTTCTGGGGACTGAAACCCAAGCCCTTCCTCCCAGGGACGCAAATAGAACATTTTCTTTAAGTGCGGTAATTTTGCATGCGCTGGAGATGCGAAGCTGCAAGTGCCGAATGCACGAAGCTCAAACCGACTATGGGTCTGGGGGAGCGTCGTAAGCTCCCCCAGCGGGGTCTGGGGCGGAGCCCCAGAAACCAGCGCGTTTTTCGCTATTGACATCGACAGGAGCACGTTTCAGGCTCCTGTTTGGAAACTATTTATGAACGATAAAGTCATGAAAGTTTTGAATTTGCACATTGCAATAATATCATCTTGGGCTGTAATTTTTACTAAATAGCTCATCATTTCAATGATGAAAGTTGTGGATTATGACTTCAAAAGTGTCCGCTTGTAAGTCATTGTTTAATTTTTTGGATATCAGCACTTTAATGGTAACATTTAAGCTGTCATCTCAACAAATTTCTCATAATTATTTCATTGCTGAAAGAAATGGTTTATGAGTTAAATAATGTTCCTCCACGTTGTATAAATTATCGAATTCCACATTGCAAAGGTATACCAGTTTTCCTCTCGTTTTAGCAAAAATTGTTCATGATGGATAAACAGTAGATAACACTCTAGAAATTTACAATGTCACTTTTGAGATATTTACATGGGCGCCCGCACATAGGGGCAAGGGGGCACTTGCCCCCCCTGGAAAATGGAAACTATTTTTTTAACAACCATTTTTGGGTTTTTAACAAATTTCTTCGCATTAAAGCACTAATGATGCGAATGATACACACAGTGAAAGCCAGAAACCTATGTTTAGAAATCTCTGTAGATATAAACATGCTCTTAATTTTCTGCCTTGCATAATCAACATCTTGTTAAAAGCTGGAATAGTGACCATTGGCTGTTAACCCTTCGGCAGGCGCCCTTGCAAATAGTATTTTGCTATCGATCATGGCCTACTTGATTGGAATCTCGCTGTCATGCAACCTTTCACAACTGCACAAAATTAATTTAAGTAGGCTATCAATAGAAGTAGCTAGAGGAACACGTCTTGCACCTTGAAAACTTACACCTATTTTTTGTTCACTTATTCATTCATTCATTCAATGGACTTATAATAGGCCTATTACAGTGCTGCTTCAGGAACCCACATTTAACATCTACTTTTTAAATTTTTTTCTTCGCACTAAAGAAATTATTCATATTAAAGGTGATACACAAAATGAAACTGAAAAATATTTGCATTAAGAAACCTCATTAAAAAATACTCGTACTCTTAATTTCCAGCTTTGCATTTTTCAAGCTCTTGTTCCTAAAACATTTACGGTAACTGTGACCATCGAAATTTTTTTGCCCCCCCCTGAAAAAATTTCTGCGGGCGCCCATGGATATTTATAAAATATTGTGGAGAACAGCATCTCCGTCCACAACCACAAACTTCGGAGTCTCGTGGACCGTCCTCTGACCCCCAAGTCTTCGCCCATGACTGCTGTTGCTAACTGAACACCCCATTTCCCAATGTATAGTTGTGTAGAACTACTGGCGTAGCCCCTCTGGAGGCTGGCGGGCCGAACATGGTGCACATAACCTCATCAAGTTCTGCGGCGCATTCTATTTGCATAAACTTCGACGCGCAATTGTAGCCTAGTGAAATTCAAAATTGCTGTCCTTGTGAAAATCAGCCCCTTCCTCCGCCAACTCGGACTCAACACCCTTCTCCCGACAGCCCGGACTCACACTGGGCCAAATCTCAGCCCCCTTTCTCCGCCAGCCCGGACTCACACCGGTCCGGACCTGAGTCCCCTTTATACGCCAGCCCGGACTAACACCGGGCCAAACCTCAGCCCCCTTCATCTGCCCGCCCGGACTCACACCGGGTCAAACCTCAGCCCCCTTCCTCCGCCAACACGGACTCACACCGGTCGGGTCCTAAGTCCCCTTTCTCCGCCAGCCCGGACTTACACCGGGCCAAACCTCAGCCCCCTTCCTCCGCCCGCCCGGACTCACACTGGGTCAAACCTCAGCCCCCTTCCTCCGCCAGCCCGGACTCACACCGGGTCAAACCTCAGCCTCTTTCTTCGTCAGCCCGGACTCACACCGGGCCAAACCTCAGCCCCCCTTTCTCCGCCAGCCCGGACTCACCCCAGGCCAAACCTCAGCCTCCTTCCTCTGCCAGCCCGGACTCACACCGGGTCAAACCTCAGCCCCTTTCTCCGTCAGCCCGGACTCACACCGGGTCAAACCTCAGCCCCTTTCTCCGTCAGCCCGGACTCACACCGGGCATGACCGTCCGCCGCAGCTGAGGTCAGAAAATAAGATTATAATAATAACTTGTAAGCCGATACATAGACATTTTATGCTTTTTGCTTTGGGATGAGGCGGAGTCACATTCAGGGGTTTAGCCCCCTAACCCCTCCCTAGCTGGTGCCGCCAATGGCATAAGCATCTACACTATGATAATATAGTTGATTTCGTTGCCGTTGGTCAGTTGGTCACTGTCTAGTTTTCTTATTACGAAGTAAGCCGTTTTAGACATTTTCAGCATTTTGCTTTGGGGGGGGCTGAGCCACGTTTAGGGGGGGGCTTAGCCCCCCCTAGCCCCCCCCCCCCCTGGCGCCGCCACTGATTTCATTATCAGACTTTAATGAACAAGTCCAATTCTAGTCAATCCTGCTTTTTCCAAATAATTTATTATGTCCTATATATATAGCATGTATTTATGGCGTGTATACCTATGAACAAAATGTAGGCCTAATAGTTGATTGAACTCGATGTCGAATATGCATTCTTTAGTAGCAAGAGATGCGGTCAGCAGAGCTCGTTATAGGCCTATAATAACAAAATTAGTTTCATTTTACTAGTAAAGACTAGGCCTATACTAGGCTATAATGACTACGATGATGATGATGATGATGATGATGATGATGATGATGATGATGATGATGATGATGATGATGATGATGATGATGATGATGATGATGATGATGATGATGATGATGATGATGATGATGATGATGATGATGATGATGATGATGATGATGATGATGATGATGATGATGATGATGAAGAAGATGATGATGATGATGATGATGATGATGATGATGATGATGATGATGATGATGATGATGATGATGATGATGATGACGATGAATGGTTACGAATGATTACGATGATGATGATGATGATGATGATGATGATGATGATTACGATGATTACGATGATTATGATATTATTTTTATCATTATTATTTATCTAAGAAATTAGGCTTATTTTTATAAATGATTTCTTAACATAAATAATGATGCGGCATGTTATAGAGCAACTTAAAAAATATAATGTCAAAAACAAAAGTATTGAGAAAGCATTGCAGGCTCTGCATGCTTAAAATAAACTTTTACACTAATAAATACTAAAGATTCCCATAATAATTATAATAAAATAACTTTAAAAACTAAAATAGATAAATCAAAGACCATAGAAATACCTTCTTCTTGGTCTTAATAAATACTAAAATATGCGCATAATTATAAGAAAATAACTTTAAAAACTAAAATATTTAAATGAAAGACCATAGAAATACCTTTTTCTTGTTCTTATGCATGAGTTGATCTCTTGAATCGACTGCATTTCCCGGCGCCTTACTCAACCAGATGCGATGTATGATGAGCACGTAGGCCCAGCTGATGATGACGAGCGGCACAAAGTACTGGACGAAGACGAGGTAAAGACGGTAGACATATCCGAGGTCCCACCCTCCGACCACCGGAAACTGTGGGTAGCAGAACGGCTTCGTACTTCCGGTGTGGTGCAGTTCATCGTTAGGGATGAGCATAACACGGAAGACGATGAGTGATGGAACAGCGGATGTGACGCTGAAGATCCACACGACGGCCATGACGATCTTCGCTGAACCGCGAGAGAATCTTCGTTTGAGAGGATGAAGAACTGCGAAGTATCTATCGATGGAGATGACGACCAAAGCGATGACGCTCACGTTGACGGACAACTCCTTGACGAAAGGAGCAACGGGGCAGAGGATGCTCGGAAGATCCCAGCGCTGGAGAAGGGCCGCTTGGAACTGGAAAGGGATGCTGAAGAAGCCGACGATGACGTCAGCGACGCTGAGGTTAGCGATGAAGAAATTCGTGACGGTGTTCATGCTTCTGTTCTTCACGATGACGACGATGATGAGAGCGTTGCCGATGATCGTCAGAACAGAGATCGAACCGTACAAGATGGAGAGGAGGCTGACGAGTTCTGCGGAGACGTGGAAAAGGGCGTCTGTTGAGTTCAAGGTCGTTGCATTGACCTCGCCTGATGATGATTGGTTGTTGTCGATCACGTGATCGGTGACCACTTCCGGCCAATCGCAGTGCGTCGTTGCTTCCGCCATCTTTAAGAACCTGTGTCGTGTAAACTTAAGTGTTACTTGAATATTGTAAATTTATATACCGCCTATAAAAGAGATGATGTTACTGATGACGCTCTCAATGTCACCGTCTGCGTAATAGTAAGCTTCAAATTTAAAATTTACGAAGTGCTACTTAAAAGCCAGCGCTAGAGGTCAGCTTATGGACAAGCGCTGCGGCAAGTAAGAGGGGTTGTCGTGTCGAGACATCAAGCTTAGGCTATCGTCATTGTAAACACCAAACTTGTTGAAGCGCTACTCGAAACCTGTATAGAACGGTAGATTAATTAACGAGAGCAGCGTCAAGTCAGAGCTAGGGTTTGGACAGCTGTCCAAACTCTATAGCTCTGACTAAATTCTATCACTAATCTTAATCTCAATCGCTATGTTAATCATAATCTTATTGGTAAGAATCGTAATCGTTTCTTTGTCGTAATCTTATTCTTATTCGCAATCCAAATCTCCACACTTCTAAAGCTCTACTCAAACACGAAGCACCGGGCACCAGCTTATTCACGAGAGATGTCGGTAGCCTATGCGTGCAGACAATTCTAGCAGCGCTTTTAATTTAATGTTGGTATTCGTGCAAACACTTCTAGCACTTTAATTCGACCTCAAAGGCGACGTACGCGTCTGTGCTTACCTTCGTGACTGCTATATCCGGCGGAAGTCGAAAAGCACCGGAAACGACGACACGCAGTGGTCACGTGATCCTACGTCACTTCCTGTTTGAGTCCTTCAATCAAAGAATTCAATGCAATTGCCTTCGACTTCTTCGATAATTTCTTTATTCTTTGCTAATTATACTAATTGTGTAGATATTTATATAGCGCCTCCTCTAATATGTCTGTGGTGTTCGATCGACGACGTCTGCTGCTACGAAGAATCAGAGTCAACTGCTGAGTGTTAGTACAGTTCGTCTCTCGTCGTCTGTCTGTCTAGATCGAATCAACGATGATGCTGGCGACATCTTACGGCAACGACGACAGAACACACACACACACAACACACGCACGCACACACAAACACACAACACAACACGCACAACACACACACACAACACACGCACGCACACACAAACACACAACACAACACGCACAACACACACACACAACACACACACACACTCACGCACACACACACACACACAACACACACACACAACACACAACACACCCACACACATGCACACATACACACGCGCACACACACACACACAAACACACACAACACACACACAGACAAACACAACACACACACACGCACACACATAATACACACACACAGACACACACAACACACACACACGCACACACATAATACACACCACACA
>CAMAOG010000332.1:0-16845 GCA_945859605.1 Lumbricus rubellus | reverse complement strand
GTGCATAATATTTCCTTATGAACATCGATTAATAGAAAATTCACAAATCATGATTTCATGCTCAAAGGTGGGTGTTTTTCAATTAAATGACCTCAGTAAATTGAATAAAGTGAATCATAATTAGGTAGTACAACTACTTAGCCTGTGCATGAATACTTTTGTTGCATGTTTCTTGTGAATGGTGTACTTGCTGTACTGCGTTGAACTTGTGTCCCTAAAAAGGGACTGTGGGCATTAGAGGGTACCCTATTTTCGTTAGGCAAAAATAGCTGTGTGTATGGTTTTATGACCACTGGAGCCTATTAGATCCAATCGTTATGGCATATTTCTGTACCATCCCAATGCTGCAATGTATGTATGTATGTATGTATGTATGTATGTATGTATGTATGTATGTATGTATGTATGTTTGTATGTATGTATGTATGTATGTATGTATGTATGTATGTATGCATATATGTATGTATGTATGTATTTGCGTATGTATGTATGCATGCATACAGCATGCATGTATGCATGCATGCCTGTATGTATGCATTTATGCATGTGTGTATATATGTATGTATGTATGTATGTTTGCATGTATGTATGCATGTAGGTAGAATGTATGCATGAGAGCCTAGTTAGCTATACCGGTAAGCGAGAGCGGCATACGTCCGTTGGTTGCAACGGACTGCGGTTCAAGCCCCGGGCTGGGAGTTTACATTCAGAGATTTAGATATCTCGGGCTAGCACGTGCGGGACGCAGGGGTGCAAGCTGCTGCGGAGCGACCTTGGGCAAGTTACTTAGCTATAATTGTCTGTGGGGAAGGCAACGAGAAACCACCTCACTCATCTCATCCCCAGGGGCGTAAAGCCAATGAACCTGCCTACGGGCAGAGGGCCATCATCATCATCATCATCATGCATGTAGGTATATATGCGTGTACGCATGAATGTATGTGTAAGTACGCACGCACATACGTAGGTAGTATGTATGTATGTACGCCGGTGCGTATGTACGCAGGTACGTATGTACGCAGGTACGTATGTAAATAATTATATGTATGTGTGTATGACATTGTATGTATGTATGTATGTATGTATGTATGTATGTATGTATGTATGTATGTATGTATGTATGTATGTATGTATATATGTACACGTGTACACACACGCAAGCACGTACGCAGATGGGTATGTACGCAGGTACGTACATGTATGTGCATGTATGTTTGTATGTACGTATAAATGTACGTATGTACATACGTATATATTCACTTATGCATGTACGTTCGTGCGTACATTTATACGTATGTCTACTCGTACTCAACCATCTACGTGCACCGTAACGACGCTTTGCCTTGCACTGTAGTTCATAATATCAGTTGAACGGGTATAACCGGTTCTGCCATATAAAAGTCAACTGCTAAGGACGAATATAGTCTGGATAGCCGGAAGAGGGGATAAGGGACCTCCATAAATGACGTCATGCACATAGGGTTGGGGGTCACACATAATATGTGACGATGGATGTGTGATGGTCTATAACTAGATATCATATGAAATTTGTGATGAAGTGTGGCGAGGAGGGTCAAAATCGTCGAAAATTACATGTCGTCATTTATGGACGACCCCTAATAGCTGGTTTTGATATTTCTATTTGCTGCCTTTCATCTATCTGTATGTTACTTTTCATTTATATGTTGAATTTTCATATTTTAATAGCATACAAGTGAAGTAACCATGCCACGTTTTAAGATTTTCCATTTATATAAACCTGTGCCCTGTAGTGCCCTGTAGTGCCCACTGTCCCTTTTTAGGGACAAGAATTTAAATGCCGATATTTTTCGTACCTGATGTTTGCAATTTTTTTCCATATTTTTCCCGTTATACCATCCATATTGTCTACCACACCAAGAAATTTCATAAAGTTTTTCCGTCATGGGCACTAAAGGGTTAATATCCGTTCATTTTGTTCGAAATAGCTTGACATACGATCTGCACGAGAATGTCATTATAAAGTAAATGGCACGGCAAACATTCAAACTATCAGCTGTGGTGAAGGATCTTGATCCATAAATTAATTTTAAAAAATTAATGGCTGGAGCCTGGAGCCAAGGTAGTGCGGTCACGATAGAAAAAATGAGTAGGGCGTACTTTCACTGTGTGCATTTAGTTTACCCGATTGTGGTGGCATGGTACATGTAGTATGAGAACTGTGGAAAAATAACTGGGGGGTTGGCCTATGATAAACTTGAAATTGGGGTATGAAAAACATACTTTAACATGGAGCTCTAAGAAAGACTGGGGGGTTGAACCCCCCCCCCCCAGCCCCCCGGCAATTCTCACCCTGGGTACATGTAGCTAGGCGACGCCAGGGTGTTTTGCATCCTAGCGAATCTTGCACCAGGCTCCCCTATCAGCTCCTTGACAATATCGTTCATTTTGGGTTCTGATGCTTTGGTACAAAACCAGATTCACTTCTGACCAGCGGAAAGCGGTCACTTTAAATGAGAGAATTCATTAATAAAGATGCTCGCTTCCGCTGTACATTAAATTTTATTGTTTTGGTATCTGTGCAGTGTGCATGGATTGTATGTACGTATTATTCTTACTTATTCAGGAAGTTTTATTTAGCGCCTCTTCAAGGTAGGCTAGTAGGAAGCGCATGTGACCCATGTAGGCATTATGTGGGCTATGTATATATTCATGTTGTGTGTTTGTATGCATGCATGCATGTATGTATGTATGTATGTATGTATGTATGTATGTATGTATGTATGTATGTATGTATGTATGTATGTATGTATGTATGTATGTATGTATGTATGTATGTATGTATGTATGTATGTATGTATGTATGTTTGTATGTATGTATGTATGTATGTATGTATGTATGCATATATGTATGTATGTATGTATTTGCGTATGTATGTATGCATGCATACAGCATGCATGTATGCATGCATGCCTGTATGTATGCATTTATGCATGTGTGTATATATGTATGTATGTATGTATGTTTGCATGTATGTATGCATGTAGGTAGAATGTATGCATGAGAGCCTAGTTAGCTACACCGGTAAGCGAGAGCGGCATACGTCCGTTGGTTGCAACGGACTGCGGTTCAAGCCCCGGGCTGGGAGTTTACATTCAGAGATTTAGATATCTCGGGCTAGCACGTGCGGGACGCAGGGGTGCAAGCTGCTGCGGAGCGACCTTGGGCAAGTTACTTAGCTATAATTGTCTGTGGGGAAGGCAACGAGAAACCACCTCACTCATCTCATCCCCAGGGGCGTAAAGCCAATGAACCTGCCTACGGGCAGAGGGCCATCATCATCATCATCATCATGCATGTAGGTATATATGCGTGTACGCATGAATGTATGTGTAAGTACGCACGCACATACGTAGGTAGTATGTATGTATGTACGCCGGTGCGTATGTACGCAGGTACGTATGTACGCAGGTACGTATGTATATAATTATATGTATGTGTGTATGACATTGTATGTATGTATGTATGTATGTATGTATGTATGTATGTATGTATGTATGTATGTATGTATGTATGTATATATGTACACGTGTACACACACGCAAGCACGTACGCAGATGGGTATGTACGCAGGTACGTACATGTATGTGCATGTATGTTTGTATGTACGTATAAATGTACGTATGTACATACGTATATATTCACTTATGCATGTACGTTCGTGCGTACATTTATACGTATGTCTACTCGTATTCAACCATCTACGTGCACCGTAACGACGCTTTGCCTTGCACTGTAGTTCATAATATCAGTTGAACGGGTATAACCGGTTCTGCCATATAAAAGTCAACTGCTAAGGACGAATATAGTCTGGATAGCCGGAAGAGGGGATAAGGGACCTCCATAAATGACGTCATGCACATAGGGTTGGGGGTCACACATAATATGTGACGATGGATGTGTGATGGTCTATAACTAGATATCATATGAAATTTGTGATGAAGTGTGGCGAGGAGGGTCAAAATCGTCGAAAATTACATGTCGTCATTTATGGACGACCCCTAATAGCTGGTTTTGATATTTCTATTTGCTGCCTTTCATCTATCTGTATGTTACTTTTCATTTATATGTTGAATTTTCATATTTTAATAGCATACAAGTGAAGTAACCATGCCACGTTTTAAGATTTTCCATTTATATAAACCTGTGCCCTGTAGTGCCCTGTAGTGCCCACTGTCCCTTTTTAGGGACAAGAATTTAAATGCCGATATTTTTCGTACCTGATGTTTGCAATTTTTTTCCATATTTTTCCCGTTATACCATCCATATTGTCTACCACACCAAGAAATTTCATAAAGTTTTTCCGTCATGGGCACTAAAGGGTTAATATCCGTTCATTTTGTTCGAAATAGCTTGACATACGATCTGCACGAGAATGTCATTATAAAGTAAATGGCACGGCAAACATTCAAACTATCAGCTGTGGTGAAGGATCTTGATCCATAAATTAATTTTAAAAAATTAATGGCTGGAGCCTGGAGCCAAGGTAGTGCGGTCACGATAGAAAAAATGAGTAGGGCGTACTTTCACTGTGTGCATTTAGTTTACCCGATTGTGGTGGCATGGTACATGTAGTATGAGAACTGTGGAAAAATAACTGGGGGGTTGGCCTATGATAAACTTGAAATTGGGGTATGAAAAACATACTTTAACATGGAGCTCTAAGAAAGACTGGGGGGTTGAACCCCCCCCCCCCAGCCCCCCGGCAATTCTCACCCTGGGTACATGTAGCTAGGCGACGCCAGGGTGTTTTGCATCCTAGCGAATCTTGCACCAGGCTCCCCTATCAGCTCCTTGACAATATCGTTCATTTTGGGTTCTGATGCTTTGGTACAAAACCAGATTCACTTCTGACCAGCGGAAAGCGGTCACTTTAAATGAGAGAATTCATTAATAAAGATGCTCGCTTCCGCTGTACATTAAATTTTATTGTTTTGGTATCTGTGCAGTGTGCATGGATTGTATGTACGTATTATTCTTACTTATTCAGGAAGTTTTATTTAGCGCCTCTTCAAGGTAGGCTAGTAGGAAGCGCATGTGACCCATGTAGGCATTATGTGGGCTATGTATATATTCATGTTGTGTGTTTGTATGCATGCATGCATGCATGTATGTATGTATGTATGTATGTATGTATGTATGTATGTATGTATGTATGTATGCATGTATGTATGTATGTATGTATGTATGTATGTATGTATGTATGTATGTATGTATGTATGTATGCATGCATGCATGCATGCATGTATGTATGTATGTATGTATGTATGTATGTATGTATGTATGTATGTATGTATGTATGTTTGTATATATTCATGTTGTGTGTTTGTATGCATGCATGCATGTATGTATGTATGTATGTATGTATGTAAGTATGTATGCATGTATGTATGTATGTATGTATGTATGTATGTATGTGTCACCCACTCCTTATATCCGAGCGTTGACCTCACCAGTCTCTTCGGTAGCTTCTATATTTCCTCAGTGGCCTAAACCTACCCCTACTGATTTAACTGATTCGAATCTACTGTCTAGGTAAAGTTCTACAGTAATTCCTTATTCTACTTCAACGACAACGATGATAGGTTTTCCAAAGTATATTATCATCAACTTCAACATAAAACGTAACAGCAGCAAACAACACGATAATGTCTATCCTTGCATTATCATAGCAACAACGTCTCTTCTCTACGACAACTAATCAACTACTACTACAGTTATCACAGCCTAAACTCGTGACTCATTCCTCAGACGCTCATTCCTTCTCTCAATCCGCCGTCTTCCAGACAGTGGTTCAGACAATCGGCCAGACAGTCGTCTCAAAACCCGCGCCTAAACGCACCTGTGCACTTTGGCCCCGTTTCGTCGCTGGCGTACACGCGACCGACCGGCCGCTGTACTAGGCCTACATAAAATACGCTTACATTACCTCTTTCCTTTCTTTTAAAGAGAGCTAATTATCTTTAAAAATTAGCGAACGTCCATTAATTATGCAATACCAACAATTCTTACACTAAATGCATCATAAAATATCTTACACTACAATCTAGATAAACAGTCAGCTACTACATTCAACTTTCCTTTCTTGTAGTTCAACAGAATGTCAAAATTTTGTAATGATAAAGACCATCTGACTAACTTAGCAGATTTCGACATTGATTCAGTCAAATAAACTAAAGGATTGTGATCTGTAAACACATTAATCTTAGAAATTATTATTGGTTCTTTCAATTTGTTTAAAGCCCATATGATTGCATAGGCTTCCTTCTCAATCGTCGCCCATCTCCTCTGTGTATCTGTCAGTTTCTGACTGATAAATGAAACGGGAAGTTCTGTCCCTTCACTGTCCACCTGTGACAATACCGCTCCCACAGTAAAATCTCTGTTAACACAATATAAATCAAATGGTTAACCAACCTCAAACCTATATAAAATCACATTATGCAATCAGATCTGTTTCAGAAACAATTCTAAATGTCTTAAAAGAATGTCCATTCAAATGATTAGGACAATTATCAAAATGTACTGCAATGTCATCTACATAAGGCCCATTGCATACAACACTTGTTTAGATACTTCGATCGATGAAGCGCTCATTGGTTTATCATCCACTTGAAATGATTTCTGTTTCGTCTCTGAATAATCGTCTTTCAGCGGTATTTCTACCTCTGATCCGAATTCGTCATCCTCTTCCGCGATAAGACCACACGATAATGTTCTTGTGATGAACTTTCTCATTTTGTTGGCATGAATAATTCGTCGACCATTTTCATTCATGTCCACGAGATATGAATATTTGGATCTTCTTTGTAGAACAGTATATGGACCATGCCATCGTGAGATCAATTTGTTGGTTGACGTTGGATGTAGTACGTCGATGCTTTCTCCAAGTTTGAATTCTTTATATTTTGCTTTCTTGTTGTATTGGCTGGCACATTGTTCTTGTTTCTCCAATTTCTTTGCATCCTCCAACTGTCTTTCATCATTCGTATCCTCCATAAACAATTCTCGCATACTCTCGCCAATTTCCATATCGCTCTCCGAATCTTCACTATCATTTCGTTCACATGCAGCCATCTCTTCTTCATTTTCATTGTTCTCGGATGTTATTCCTTCTTCTTCTCGAATACTGTGTTCATCTTCGCTTTCAGTGTCATCATCTAGCAAACTTTCATTTAGCTGTTCCCCTCTTCTTCGTCTTCGACTTCTGTTCTCCGACTCTGTGCTCTTGTAGTCACGTTCGCTTGTAGTTCTCCTTGCAATACACTGACTGGTGGAATCTCTTTCAGTTCTGCAATTATCTCCGGATGTAGCAGGAACCTTTCCTTGTTTTCTCTACACAGTTCTGCAGGAATGCTGGCACACACTAACGTTGTATATGGCGCAATGCTTATTCTCCTGTCCTTCAGATCTTCTCCTACCGTCTGACCACTCATTCTCACATCAATCTTCACTAACTTAGCTGGAATAGGCTCTCCAACCATACATTGCAAATGTACTCTGCCAATTTCTTCTACTATCGCTCCTTTCAGTAGTTCTTCGTTGATTACTGGTATCTCTGTCCCAGTGTCAATCAACGCGTTGACTTGTACAGGATGTCCACTGTTATTATTTCCACGAATTTCTACAGTTACATGCTGCAATGCAATCTTCTTTATAAGAGAAAAATCATCTTTACTTTGTATTATAAACCGTGGTGTACATTTCATCACCGACTTCACTTCTGTTTCTCGGTTGTCTTGTTCTTCCCAACCAGGAGGTGCATTTACCACTTGGATCTGGTTTACTCTCAAATTTTCTGCACTCTTACTAAAGCTCTTTCTCAGATTTGCCGCTCCTGGTGCTTGGCAGTGTTTTATTAGATGTTTGTCTGACTGACAGTTGTGGCAACGTTTCTTGACAAAACCTCTTTGCTCATGGTTCTCCCACTTGTTGTACGGATTGTATGCTGTATTGCCTTCCGTTGGGCGTCCCATCGGTGGAGTTCGATTGTAGGCTTGTCCGTCCCACGTTGACTGTTTTTTATCTTGCCACCACTGCTTTCCAGAGAAATTATCTTTCTTTACATCATTACTTTTGGCTTGGCTTCCAGTTTCTTTGTCATTGCTGTTCCACTTGGTTTGCTTTGGACCACTGCCCCATGTTTCATATTTCGGCTTTTCTTGAAACATTACACCAATTCGATTGTTTACATGTATGTCTGCGAGGTCTGCAACGTTACTGGCTTCTAAACATTCTGTACCCTCTTTCGCTAAGACAAACTGTAGTGGACCTGGTGGTAAACATTCTTTCAGCTTATCCGCCACTAACAAATCAAACAGCTTCTCGTAGTCTTTGCCCACTCGTCTACTTCGATTAATAATTTCACTATTCTCTCCGATGCCATCTTTTTAATAGCTGCTTGCTTTTGCTCTGTAAGTTTCTTCATCTTACTTCTTTACTTCACTGTTGCTATTGCTTCTTTTATAGACAAGCAAGTTTTTCCTACCTTTCAGTCGTTGAGTTGTCGTTTCTCACCGTCGTATAGATAATCGATGACTCGTTGAATCGACGTAGAATAATTTCACAGCTGAGATAAGATATTTCCGTTCCGTGAAAATTAAAATCAACATCCGTAGTTTCCGTGAAATATCAAACATCCGCAGATAAGTATCAATCAGTATGGATCAGTATCCGTAGCATCGATAAAAACCCAGATATCGTTCCTTCCGTATTCTCAGGTGAGAATACCAGCGTGTGAAGATAAGCAAAACACAGCGTCAGAAGATCAGAAAATCAATATTCCGAATCCACGTGTAAATGTAGATCGTCAAACAACGTTTGTAAATTCGTGTCCAAACTTTCGCAAATTCGTATCCCACCGCACGACACCAAATGTCACCCACTCCTTATATCCGAGCGTTGACCTCACCAGTCTCTTCGGTAGCTTCTATATTTCCTCAGTGGCCTAAACCTACCCCTACTGATTTAACTGATTCGAATCTACTGTCTAGGTAAAGTTCTACAGTAAATCCTTATTCTACTTCAACGACAACGATGATAGGTTTTCCAAAGTATATTATCATCAACTTCAACATAAAACGTAACAGCAGCAAACAACACGATAATGTCTATCCTTGCATTATCATAGCAACAACGTCTCTTCTCTACGACAACTAATCAACTACTACTACAGTTATCACAGCCTAAACTCGTGACTCATTCCTCAGACGCTCATTCCTTCTCTCAATCCGCCGTCTTCCAGACAGTGGTTCAGACAATCGGCCAGACAGTCGTCTCAAAACCCGCGCCTAAACGCACCTGTGCACTTTGGCCCGTTTCGTCGCTGGCGTACACGCGACCGACCGGCCGCTGTACTAGGCCTACATAAAATACGCTTACATTACCTCTTTCCTTTCTTTTAAAGAGAGCTAATTATCTTTAAAAATTAGCGAACGTCCATTAATTATGCAATACCAACAATTCTTACACTAAATGCATCATAAAATATCTTACACTACAATCTAGATAAACAGTCAGCTACTACATTCAACTTTCCTTTCTTGTAGTTCAACAGAATGTCAAAATTTTGTAATGATAAAGACCATCTGACTAACTTAGCAGATTTCGACATTGATTCAGTCAAATAAACTAAAGGATTGTGATCTGTAAACACATTAATCTTAGAAATTATTATTGGTTCTTTCAATTTGTTTAAAGCCCATATGATTGCATAGGCTTCCTTCTCAATCGTCGCCCATCTCCTCTGTGTATCTGTCAGTTTCTGACTGATAAATGAAACGGGAAGTTCTGTCCCTTCACTGTCCACCTGTGACAATACCGCTCCCACAGTAAAATCTCTGTTAACACAATATAAATCAAATGGTTAACCAACCTCAAACCTATATAAAATCACATTATGCAATCAGATCTGTTTCAGAAACAATTCTAAATGTCTTAAAAGAATGTCCATTCAAATGATTAGGACAATTATCAAAATGTACTGCAATGTCATCTACATAAGGCCCATTGCATACAACACTTGTTTAGATACTTCGATCGATGAAGCGCTCATTGGTTTATCATCCACTTGAAATGATTTCTGTTTCGTCTCTGAATAATCGTCTTTCAGCGGTATTTCTACCTCTGATCCGAATTCGTCATCCTCTTCCGCGATAAGACCACACGATAATGTTCTTGTGATGAACTTTCTCATTTTGTTGGCATGAATAATTCGTCGACCATTTTCATTCATGTCCACGAGATATGAATATTTGGATCTTCTTTGTAGAACAGTATATGGACCATGCCATCGTGAGATCAATTTGTTGGTTGACGTTGGATGTAGTACGTCGATGCTTTCTCCAAGTTTGAATTCTTTATATTTTGCTTTCTTGTTGTATTGGCTGGCACATTGTTCTTGTTTCTCCAATTTCTTTGCATCCTCCAACTGTCTTTCATCATTCGTATCCTCCATAAACAATTCTCGCATACTCTCGCCAATTTCCATATCGCTCTCCGAATCTTCACTATCATTTCGTTCACATGCAGCCATCTCTTCTTCATTTTCATTGTTCTCGGATGTTATTCCTTCTTCTTCTCGAATACTGTGTTCATCTTCGCTTTCAGTGTCATCATCTAGCAAACTTTCATTTAGCTGTTCCCCTCTTCTTCGTCTTCGACTTCTGTTCTCCGACTCTGTGCTCTTGTAGTCACGTTCGCTTGTAGTTCTCCTTGCAATACACTGACTGGTGGAATCTCTTTCAGTTCTGCAATTATCTCCGGATGTAGCAGGAACCTTTCCTTGTTTTCTCTACACAGTTCTGCAGGAATGCTGGCACACACTAACGTTGTATATGGCGCAATGCTTATTCTCCTGTCCTTCAGATCTTCTCCTACCGTCTGACCACTCATTCTCACATCAATCTTCACTAACTTAGCTGGAATAGGCTCTCCAACCATACATTGCAAATGTACTCTGCCAATTTCTTCTACTATCGCTCCTTTCAGTAGTTCTTCGTTGATTACTGGTATCTCTGTCCCAGTGTCAATCAACGCGTTGACTTGTACAGGATGTCCACTGTTATTATTTCCACGAATTTCTACAGTTACATGCTGCAATGCAATCTTCTTTATAAGAGAAAAATCATCTTTACTTTGTATTATAAACCGTGGTGTACATTTCATCACCGACTTCACTTCTGTTTCTCGGTTGTCTTGTTCTTCCCAACCAGGAGGTGCATTTACCACTTGGATCTGGTTTACTCTCAAATTTTCTGCACTCTTACTAAAGCTCTTTCTCAGATTTGCCGCTCCTGGTGCTTGGCAGTGTTTTATTAGATGTTTGTCTGACTGACAGTTGTGGCAACGTTTCTTGACAAAACCTCTTTGCTCATGGTTCTCCCACTTATTGTACGGATTGTATGCTGTATTGCCTTCCGTTGGGCGTCCCATCGGTGGAGTTCGATTGTAGGCTTGTCCGTCCCACGTTGACTGTTTTTTATCTTGCCACCACTGCTTTCCAGAGAAATTATCTTTCTTTACATCATTACTTTTGGCTTGGCTTCCAGTTTCTTTGTCATTGCTGTTCCACTTGGTTTGCTTTGGACCACTGCCCCATGTTTCATATTTCGGCTTTTCTTGAAACATTACACCAATTCGATTGTTTACATGTATGTCTGCGAGGTCTGCAACGTTACTGGCTTCTAAACATTCTGTACCCTCTTTCGCTAAGACAAACTGTAGTGGACCTGGTGGTAAACATTCTTTCAGCTTATCCGCCACTAACAAATCAAACAGCTTCTCGTAGTCTTTGCCCACTCGTCTACTTCGATTAATAATTTCACTATTCTCTCCGATGCCATCTTTTTAATAGCTGCTTGCTTTTGCTCTGTAAGTTTCTCCATCTTACTTCTTTACTTCACTGTTGCTATTGCTTCTTTTATAGACAAGCAAGTTTTTCCTACCTTTCAGTCGTTGAGTTGTCGTTTCTCACCGTCGTATAGATAATCGATGACTCGTTGAATCGACGTAGAATAATTTCACAGCTGAGATAAGATATTTCCGTTCCGTGAAAATTAAAATCAACATCCGTAGTTTCCGTGAAATATCAAACATCCGCAGATAAGTATCAATCAGTATGGATCAGTATCCGTAGCATCGATAAAAACCCAGATATCGTTCCTTCCGTATTCTCAGGTGAGAATACCAGCGTGTGAAGATAAGCAAAACACAGCGTCAGAAGATCAGAAAATCAATATTCCGAATCCACGTGTAAATGTAGATCGTCAAACAACGTTTGTAAATTCGTGTCCAAACTTTCGCAAATTCGTATCCCACCGCACGACACCAAATGTCACCCACTCCTTATATCCGAGCGTTGACCTCACCAGTCTCTTCGGTAGCTTCTATATTTCCTCAGTGGCCTAAACCTACCCCTACTGATTTAACTGATTCGAATCTACTGTCTAGGTAAAGTTCTACAGTAATTCCTTATTCTACTTCAACGACAACGATGATAGGTTTTCCAAAGTATATTATCATCAACTTCAACATAAAACGTAACAGCAGCAAACAACACGATAATGTCTATCCTTGCATTATCATAGCAACAACGTCTCTTCTCTACGACAACTAATCAACTACTACTACAGTTATCACAGCCTAAACTCGTGACTCATTCCTCAGACGCTCATTCCTTCTCTCAATCCGCCGTCTTCCAGACAGTGGTTCAGACAATCGGCCAGACAGTCGTCTCAAAACCCGCGCCTAAACGCACCTGTGCACTTTGGCCCGTTTCGTCGCTGGCGTACACGCGACCGACCGGCCGCTGTACTAGGCCTACATAAAATACGCTTACATTACCTCTTTCCTTTCTTTTAAAGAGAGCTAATTATCTTTAAAAATTAGCGAACGTCCATTAATTATGCAATACCAACAATTCTTACACTAAATGCATCATAAAATATCTTACACTACAATCTAGATAAACAGTCAGCTACTACATTCAACTTTCCTTTCTTGTAGTTCAACAGAATGTCAAAATTTTGTAATGATAAAGACCATCTGACTAACTTAGCAGATTTCGACATTGATTCAGTCAAATAAACTAAAGGATTGTGATCTGTAAACACATTAATCTTAGAAATTATTATTGGTTCTTTCAATTTGTTTAAAGCCCATATGATTGCATAGGCTTCCTTCTCAATCGTCGCCCATCTCCTCTGTGTATCTGTCAGTTTCTGACTGATAAATGAAACGGGAAGTTCTGTCCCTTCACTGTCCACCTGTGACAATACCGCTCCCACAGTAAAATCTCTGTTAACACAATATAAATCAAATGGTTAACCAACCTCAAACCTATATAAAATCACATTATGCAATCAGATCTGTTTCAGAAACAATTGTAAATGTCTTAAAAGAATGTCCATTCAAATGATTAGGACAATTATCAAAATGTACTGCAATGTCATCTACATAAGGCCCATTGCATACAACACTTGTTTAGATACTTCGATCGATGAAGCGCTCATTGGTTTATCATCCACTTGAAATGATTTCTGTTTCGTCTCTGAATAATCGTCTTTCAGCGGTATTTCTACCTCTGATCCGAATTCGTCATCCTCTTCCGCGATAAGACCACACGATAATGTTCTTGTGATGAACTTTCTCATTTTGTTGGCATGAATAATTCGTCGACCATTTTCATTCATGTCCACGAGATATGAATATTTGGATCTTCTTTGTAGAACAGTATATGGACCATGCCATCGTGAGATCAATTTGTTGGTTGACGTTGGATGTAGTACGTCGATGCTTTCTCCAAGTTTGAATTCTTTATATTTTGCTTTCTTGTTGTATTGGCTGGCACATTGTTCTTGTTTCTCCAATTTCTTTGCATCCTCCAACTGTCTTTCATCATTCGTATCCTCCATAAACAATTCTCGCATACTCTCGCCAATTTCCATATCGCTCTCCGAATCTTCACTATCATTTCGTTCACATGCAGCCATCTCTTCTTCATTTTCATTGTTCTCGGATGTTATTCCTTCTTCTTCTCGAATACTGTGTTCATCTTCGCTTTCAGTGTCATCATCTAGCAAACTTTCATTTAGCTGTTCCCCTCTTCTTCGTCTTCGACTTCTGTTCTCCGACTCTGTGCTCTTGTAGTCACGTTCGCTTGTAGTTCTCCTTGCAATACACTGACTGGTGGAATCTCTTTCAGTTCTGCAATTATCTCCGGATGTAGCAGGAACCTTTCCTTGTTTTCTCTACACAGTTCTGCAGGAATGCTGGCACACACTAACGTTGTATATGGCGCAATGCTTATTCTCCTGTCCTTCAGATCTTCTCCTACCGTCTGACCACTCATTCTCACATCAATCTTCACTAACTTAGCTGGAATAGGCTCTCCAACCATACATTGCAAATGTACTCTGCCAATTTCTTCTACTATCGCTCCTTTCAGTAGTTCTTCGTTGATTACTGGTATCTCTGTCCCAGTGTCAATCAACGCGTTGACTTGTACAGGATGTCCACTGTTATTATTTCCACGAATTTCTACAGTTACATGCTGCAATGCAATCTTCTTTATAAGAGAAAAATCATCTTTACTTTGTATTATAAACCGTGGTGTACATTTCATCACCGACTTCACTTCTGTTTCTCGGTTGTCTTGTTCTTCCCAACCAGGAGGTGCATTTACCACTTGGATCTGGTTTACTCTCAAATTTTCTGCACTCTTACTAAAGCTCTTTCTCAGATTTGCCGCTCCTGGTGCTTGGCAGTGTTTTATTAGATGTTTGTCTGACTGACAGTTGTGGCAACGTTTCTTGACAAAACCTCTTTGCTCATGGTTCTCCCACTTGTTGTACGGATTGTATGCTGTATTGCCTTCCGTTGGGCGTCCCATCGGTGGAGTTCGATTGTAGGCTTGTCCGTCCCACGTTGACTGTTTTTTATCTTGCCACCACTGCTTTCCAGAGAAATTATCTTTCTTTACATCATTACTTTTGGCTTGGCTTCCAGTTTCTTTGTCATTGCTGTTCCACTTGGTTTGCTTTGGACCACTGCCCCATGTTTCATATTTCGGCTTTTCTTGAAACATTACACCAATTCGATTGTTTACATGTATGTCTGCGAGGTCTGCAACGTTACTGGCTTCTAAACATTCTGTACCCTCTTTCGCTAAGACAAACTGTAGTGGACCTGGTGGTAAACATTCTTTCAGCTTATCCGCCACTAACAAATCAAACAGCTTCTCGTAGTCTTTGCCCACTCGTCTACTTCGATTAATAATTTCACTATTCTCTCCGATGCCATCTTTTTAATAGCTGCTTGCTTTTGCTCTGTAAGTTTCTCCATCTTACTTCTTTACTTCACTGTTGCTATTGCTTCTTTTATAGACAAGCAAGTTTTTCCTACCTTTCAGTCGTTGAGTTGTCGTTTCTCACCGTCGTATAGATAATCGATGACTCGTTGAATCGACGTAGAATAATTTCACAGCTGAGATAAGATATTTCCGTTCCGTGAAAATTAAAATCAACATCCGTAGTTTCCGTGAAATATCAAACATCCGCAGATAAGTATCAATCAGTATGGATCAGTATCCGTAGCATCGATAAAAACCCAGATATCGTTCCTTCCGTATTCTCAGGTGAGAATACCAGCGTGTGAAGATAAGCAAAACACAGCGTCAGAAGATCAGAAAATCAATATTCCGAATCCACGTGTAAATGTAGATCGTCAAACAACGTTTGTAAATTCGTGTCCAAACTTTCGCAAATTCGTATCCCACCGCACGACACCAAATGTCACCCACTCCTTATATCCGAGCGTTGACCTCACCAGTCTCTTCGGTAGCTTCTATATTTCCTCAGTGGCCTAAACCTACCCCTACTGATTTAACTGATTCGAATCTACTGTCTAGGTAAAGTTCTACAGTAATTCCTTATTCTACTTCAACGACAACGATGATAGGTTTTCCAAAGTATATTATCATCAACTTCAACATAAAACGTAACAGCAGCAAACAACACGATAATGTCTATCCTTGCATTATCATAGCAACAACGTCTCTTCTCTACGACAACTAATCAACTACTACTACAGTTATCACAGCCTAAACTCGTGACTCATTCCTCAGACGCTCATTCCTTCTCTCAATCCGCCGTCTTCCAGACAGTGGTTCAGACAATCGGCCAGACAGTCGTCTCAAAACCCGCGCCTAAACGCACCTGTGCACTTTGGCCCGTTTCGTCGCTGGCGTACACGCGACCGACCGGCCGCTGTACTAGGCCTACATAAAATACGCTTACAGTATGTATGTATGCATGCATGCATGCATGTATGCATGTATGTACTATGTATGTATGTATGTATGTATGTATGTGTGTGTGTGTATGTATGTGTGTGTGTATGTATGTATGTATGTATGTATGTATGTATGTTAGTATGTATGTATGTATGTATGTATGCATGTATGCATGTATGCATGTATGTATGTATGTATGTATGTATGTATGTATGTATGTATGTATGTATGTATGTATGTATGCATGTATGTATGTATGTTTGTATGTATGCATGCATGTATGTATGTATGTATGTATGTATGTATGTATGTATGTATGTATGTATGTATGTATGTATGTATGTATGTATGTATGTATGTATGTATGTATGTATACATGTACGTTTGCATGTATTCGCGCAGGCCTGTGTGTAATATTATAACATAAATAAATAAATAAAATCTTCAGAAATTTCTTAGCGCCTGCAAAAGCAGCATCAGTGTGATCAGTTTATTCACCGGCGCAGAATATGGA
>CAMAOG010000331.1:0-27272 GCA_945859605.1 Lumbricus rubellus | reverse complement strand
GTTACGGTATACAAAACGAAAAATCGAGTCTATTGTCCTATTGTCTATTGTGCATTCGCCCCTTGGGAGCTGAAGCAATATGTGTTAAGAAACGAAGCTCTGATGACACTCATAAGTAAGAGATTTAATAGGATTAATAACATTGTTCAGAACTCAAACTCGCCATTACGGCCTCCTGCATGGAAGCTTAGTCAAGAACTAAGGAACAAGAACATCCGACTATACAACAGTAGAGTCAACATAGTCGTTACTATAGCGCTACTTATAAAGTTCAACACCCCTCCTTAACGACTAATTTATCCTAATAACAAAATATACTGTTCTCTTAAGTTAGTCCAATTTCACAAGTAAACTTCCTAGTTTTAACTGCTTCTAGAGGTTTGGTTAAGAGATCAGCTATCATATGTTCACTAGGACAATACTTAATGTCAAGTTCCTTATTTCTGTACATATCTCGTACAAAATGATATTTAGTTCCGATATGCTTTGTTCTGTGACTGGCTTTCTCATTCTGCAACAGTTTTATACAACTTTGGTTATCCTCAAACAACACAGTAGGTTCAACTATGTTTTGATTTAAATCCTCCAATAGTCGTCTCAACCAGATTGATTCTTGAGCAGCTTCAGTCAAAGCAATATATTCGGCCTCAGTTGATGATAATGTTACCATAGCTTGTTTCCTACTTGACCAAGATATCGGTGCTCCAAAATATTTGAAAACATACCCTGTATTTGATTTTCTGTCCTTGGCATCTCCACCCCAATCTGCATCAACATAACCAATCAACTGTACTTTTGTTTCGTTGACATCTCCCAATTTGAGTTTCATATCTTTAGTGTGATTTAAGTAACGGTAGATTCTTTTTACCTCAACCCAATCACTTTCTTTTGGATTGTTGACAGATCTTGAGAGTATTGATGTACCAACTGCAATATCAGGTCTAGTATTGGTTGCTAGGTAGTTTAGTGCTCCAATTGCACTTCTGTACATCTCCTTATTTTCTTTATCAATTTCGACTTCTTGTCTCTTTTGATACCCTGGGTCGACTGGAATATTTGATGGTCTGCAGTTTTCCAAGTTGTATTTCTTCAGTTTGTTTTCAATATAACTTGTTTGATGTAACAAGAAAATTCCTTGCTCATCCCTCTCGAAATGTATTCCGAGATAAAAATTCAAATCACCCAGATCTTTCATGATCAGAGTTTCATTCATAACTTCTTCAAATTCCTTGATCATTGAAACTTTTGTTGCTGCCACAATTAAGTCATCCACATGAATTGAAATATAAATCCATCCATCATCGTACTGTTTTGAATATAGACATAGATCATTATCACTTCTCTTGAATCCATTAGTGATAAGTACTTCATTGAGCTTTTTGTTCCATTCATTAGCTCCTTGCTTGAGTCCATATAAATTCTTTTCCAGTTTACAGACAACTTCTGCAGCGCCTTTCTGATATCCATCAGGTTGTTTCATGTACACTTCATGAGATAAATCTCCATTCAGGTAAGCTGTTTCCACATCATAGTGTTTTACCGTCATGCCTTTAAGTCCTGCTATAGTCAAGATAGTTCTCAATGTTGATGGTTTTGCCACAGGAGCAAAAACTTCATCATAATCTTCTCCAAATTTCTGAGAATATCCTTGTGCAACTAAACGTGCTTTATATCTTGTTATATTTCCTTTTTCATCCCTTTTGATTTTGTAAACCCATTTACTACCAATTGCTGTTTTGTTTTCAGGTAGTTCTGTTAAGATCCATGTTCCATTTTCATTAAGGGATTTCATTTCTTCATCCATAGCTTTCCGCCAGGATTGTTGCTGTTTACAAGATATTGCTTCCTTATAATTTCTTGGTTCTGACTCAGCCGTTGTTACTTTATTAATTGTTTCAATTAACCTTTCAGCTGGTTTACCTTTGTTAACTCTTTCTGATCTCCTTAAGTTTATCTGTGAGTCTGTAGTTTCTGTATCCTGTTGAATTATTACCTCCTCTGGTAATTTGTGTGTTGGAAATTGAACAATTTCATCATCAAAGTCTGAATTTGATGACTTCTCTTCAACATCAATGTCTGAATCACTCACTTCCGATAAATGTGGATCAGTCTCAAGAAATATCACATCTCTACTAATGTACACTTTGTCCGTGTTCACATCTAGTAGTCTGTAACCTTTTGTACCTTTTTCATAACCTACAAAAGTTAATTTCTTGGCTTTGTCATCCAATTTCTGCCTTTTTTCTGCTGGAATTGCTACGTAAGCTTTTGATCCGAATTTCTTTATGTAGCTTAGATTTGGTTTCCTTTTGTTCCATCTTTCAAATGGAGTGCCTTCAATACCTTCAACTGGTAATCTGTTCTGTAAATGATTCGCTGTCATAATGGTTTCGCCCCAATATTTTAGCGGTAGATCTGCATCCTTTAACATACATCTTGTCATCTCAGTGAGATACCGATTCTTTCTTTCAGCACAACCATTCTGTTGCGGTGTATAGGGGTTTGTGAATTCAGCTTGAATTCCTTCACTCTTCATGAATTTCTGTAACCTTTCGGCTGTGTATTCCCCTCCTCTATCTGATCGAATTCTTTTCGGTGTTTTACCGAATTTTGTCTGGACATGCTTGACATACTCTTGAATTCTGTCAGGTACTTCAGATTTATTTGCCAATAAATACACTTCTGTATATTTACTGTGATCATCAATCATCGTCATGAAATATCTTTTCCCACCTGGTGTTGTTGTCTGCATTGGTCCACAGACATCTGTATGTATTAAGTCTAGAATTTCAGCTGACTTGGAATCTGACTTCTTTGGGATAGACTTTCTTGTCATCTTTGCTTCAATACAACATTCACATACACCTGAGAATTTACACGGCTTGATGACGATCCCTGATACTTTATTCTGATTCACCATGTTCTGTATAGCTTTTGAATCTCTGTGTCCCATTCTGTTGTGCCAAACGTGTATGCAACCTGTGCAACTTTGTGCAACCTGTGCAATATGGGTTTGTTTTACTTTATTGGTTTGTTCAGAGATTCTCACTTCAAACAAATCATTTTTGTCATCTGCAATTGCTATTGTTTCTCCATCCTTTATTATGATGCATCTGTTTTCTTTGAAAACCACTTCACAACCTTTATTGACAAGTTTCTTTACTGATAGTAAATTTCCTTTCAATTGTGGAACGTACAAGACTTCACACAATTTTGCAACATGTATCTCTCCATTTTCCTTTATGAAATTAATCATTACCTCACCATTTCCTGCAGTTTGAATCTTCCGACCATCAGCGAGAAAAACTTCACTTTTGTACTGTCTGTTAATGTTCAAGAAGAAATTTCTGTTACTACACATGTGTGTTGTTGCACCTGAGTCAACATGCCAAATACAACTGATGTCTTTTTCGTATGCTTTAAGACATGTATGTGTTACTTTTTCTGGAGGTTTTTCTTCAATGAAATTTTCTCTCGATGTTTTTGCCACATGGTCTGTGTTTCTTTCTTTCCACTGGATGTACTTTCTGCAAACTCTTTTTAAATGGTTAGGCTTTTTACAGAAAAAACATGTGCGAGATTCTTTAGGATTTGCTTCAGGTTTTGTTGCCTTTAAAGCCTTTAATTCTTGTCCTTTATGTGTTGCGAAATTACTTGTCCTTCTTGCAGACTCTTCAAGCAATTTTCCTTTGACTAATTCCACAGTCAAATCATCTTCAGGTCTGCTTTCTAATGCTGTAATCAGTGTCCCATAACTTTCTGGAAGACTACTGAGGAAGAAAGCGACTGTTAAATGCTCTGCCAACGTTTCACCCAACGAAGTTAGCTGGTCGATTAAATTCTCCATTTCTGCAAGATGGTTTTGCATATCGCCATGCTCTGTTAACTTTAATGCACACAGTTTCCTTAATAAATTTACTTTACTGGACAGTGTTGCCTTTTGGTGATACTTTTTCAGTTCTTCCCATGAACCCTTTGCCGTAGTTTGCTTTCTTATTAGATGAAGTTGATTATCTTCAACTAACAAGCCTATCGTGGCTCGTGCTTTTCCATCTTTACTTTGCCACGCTTCCGTAATAGGATTAGGAGTTTCTTTAATGACAGTGTCCCACAAATCCTCTTTAATTAACAGGAGTTCAACTTTAAACTTCCACGTTTGATAGTTCTGATTATTCAACTTTGCGATTTTACCTTTATCCGTCATCTTTATTCTTTCGGAGAAAAGAAATAAACAACTGACTCTTGCATTTCTGTCACGACGAAGAGAACAGTCACATGTCACGCTTTACCGCGTAGTTGACCGGATTTTCCTTATTAAAGTATCGCATCCTAAACTCTTTCACTTGTTGAGATCATCTTGTGCACTGGGCGTCCTGGGCCCATAACCTGTTAAGAAACGAAGCTCTGATGACACTCATAAGTAAGAGATTTAATAGGATTAATAACATTGTTCAGAACTCAAACTCGCCATTACGGCCTCCTGCATGGAAGCTTAGTCAAGAACTAAGGAACAAGAACATCCGACTATACAACAGTAGAGTCAATATAGTCGTTACTACTATAGCGCAACTTATAAAGTTCAACAATATGTTGGTGTTTACACGCCGGAGCAAACCTAGGATCCTCTTTAATTAGCTTTCTTCATAGGGAACAACCTAGTAGATAATCTCAATTACAAACAGCTAACCATGTACATGTAGGTATATTTTAAAACTCTTCCTTTGGATCCTCGTATCGACTGTGTGTTTGTATTTGATTTTGTCTGCTTTGCAATGTGGGTTAATAGCAAACAAAGAAGAGACACATTATAATGATAATAATTTTCTTTGATCAGATCAAATTGATAAAAAAAGTAAGTAAGATGACAGGATTATATTAGCGACAGACAATATAGGCCTATCAAGTTTGGGAGGAGTCGAATTTGACTGTATGGCAGCCTGCAAGGAGACCATCTGTCCTATTGTCTATTGTGATTTGTGCATTCGCTGCATTCGCCCCTTGGGAGCTGAAGACTGGGTCAACCCGATGCTGGACTAGCTGAAAGAAAGATGAGAAAACAATTTTCGCGTACAGCCGCAGTAGAACAAAAATGTGTTGGCTATGAATATTACAGATGGACTTCAAGACAACATTGGGAAGTATTCAATAATGGCCGTATATGACAATCAGTAATGTGAAGGCTCCGTAAAGAAGTATACCATAATAGGCTACCACACAGTGATGCGTTGACTAGAAAAGGATCTAACATTGGAATGCTATATGGATGACCTGTTTGACATTAATAATTTTAGTCATTTAATTCAATTTGTGATTAAATTTGTGCTTTTTATTACCAATTTTACATCGACGTATTATAATGCTGTTTTAAATTCCATCGTGCCGTTGGAAGTTGAGTCATAAATAAATATAAAATGCTTGCTCACTTACTTACAATGCAATAAATAACCTGATTAGCTGCGAATCAACGACAATACTGGTGACGTAATTGCGATAAAAACGTCATTTTGTGACTTTTGCTTCGATGACGTCACGATTTGTTGGCATGGAAACAGTCGATTGAGGAGGCACATTAATTTTTAAAGCTTGGTCAATGGCGAGACATTTCGAAGAGAAACTTATCGAAATTCGTCGATGAGAAGAAACATTAATACAAAATTCGATTGAAAGAACAACTGATCCTTTCGAAGACATACCGAGTCATCGAAAAATCGACACGAAAAGCAGAAAATCATCGAAGAACATCGATGAGAAGAAAAGAAAATCCGTTGCTTTGAAGACAGAAATCGACCGGTAAGACTAACTTTATTGATCCACGTTAATTGTTGTCATTTTAAACCGAAAATCATCGAAGATTCTGATAAGTAAAAAGAAGTTTTCTTTAAAAAACCTTTAGCCTATATAGGACTAGGTTTCTATACGACTCTTATTGAATGGTTGACACGAAATCATCATTTCACGTAGAGGTTCAACTAAGAACTTATTAAATCAAAGTTTGACGTAAGAACAGTTACTGTTTGTGTTGGCGTAGGCAGTGATTTAGTTGTCGGGGGGGTTGGGGGGGTTGGACCCCCTCAGTTCGTTGTCTGACCCCCTCAGTTAAGTGACTAAAAATGTGTTGAGGGGGTCAGCTTCTGACCCCCCCAGTTCCTTGGCCCCTTCGTCCATATTCGTATGATTCTTGATTCGTGTCTCAAATTAATTGGCTGCAATACTTGTCGATACAATGCGTGACTGAGAGTAGGGAACCAGACACCAGCCTATAATTTATGACGCGGGTAGGGAGCCATTCTCAAATAAATATTAGTAATGTTCATGTTCTTCAACGTATTTCCTTTTCCTGTTTGTCAGCTACTGATCAATTGCATGTTAAATCGTCCAGTTTCTCTTGAAAAGTTGCAGAGAAATGAGTTTGTTTGCGTTTGGATTCGCGAAAAGCAAGCGAAAGATCGTCGGCGATGGTGGCGACGAAGAAGAAAAAGACTTTAATAAAAAGTCTCGATGTGCCGATATGTCCAGCGAGGCAGTCCAGGCCAACCACGGCGTCCATGCAGTTACGGACGACCGGCCATGACTTCCTAAAAATGGCTCCATTTGAGGTCAACACAGCCAAAAATGCGCTGGTCGCTGGGGCTCCGCCCCAGACCCCGCTGGGGCAGCTTACGATAAAGACAAAACGAAACCTTTCTCTTTTACAGTAACATTTTTTACAAATCACGGTTTTTAATTTCTGTAACGGCAGGGATTTGACATGTATTTGTGTACTTTGGTAATCTGTACAAAATTCCTGACCCCCCCAGTTAATTTTGGACAACTAAAACACTGGGCGTAGGCCTTATTCCGCATAACTTAGCAAAAGATCAATTATTTCTTCATGAGAAAAATAATCTGTTCGAAAACTATCGATGGAAAGAAGAATAAGATAGGCCCCTATTTTGATGTAAATTTTGATACAAGTAAGAACTTTTTCTTTGGATGACATCGACCGATATTCAGCTGATCGAAACGATTTTTGTCGTTTTTTTAGAAGATGAAATCTTCGGAATTCATCGATTGGAAGGAAGCAGAAAACCAAAGTTATATGCAGAAATTTTCAAATTGCAGGTGCAAATCGACAGATCAGCAGACGTACATGTATGATGGACAGAAGATTTTGAAGACAAAGCCACTATTCGACAGAAAGTCGAAATCAAAGGTAACTAGAATGTACTCTCAGTATGAGAATTGTGGTAGAGTGGTCGGAGGAGACTATCGAGAGGCAGTCACATGCAGTTCTGAAGTGTTAGTGACTTTATTTTCTTGACTTCGACATAATGATGGCGGATGCAGCCCACTCCCTTGTTGCCAGGGCTGGATTAAGCAATGTCGGGGTCCTGTTCGTGAATTTGTGTGGGGGCCCTTTTCGGGAATTTTTGCGGAAAATTTTTCAACTTTTTCGGGAAAATCATACCATTTCATCCGCCAAAAAAGTTGACGACCTTTTTTTCCGAAATTTTTGAGAAAATAGTCGTGTGGCCGAAATTTTCTTAAATTTTTTTACACATTTGTGGGGGCCCCCTAAAGTGTGGGGGCCCCTGTTCCGCCGAACATGTTGAACATGCCTTAATCCGGCCCTGCTTGTTGCATGATCTTCCATCTGTGTCAGTTGGCTAGAGTCAGGGCTGTTTTTAAGAAATTTTTAGAACTGCACAACCCCCTTTCTTCCATTCCAATCCTCCATGATAAATTACTTCCAATCGAAGGACAATGACCTTTTTCAGCTAGTTTTAACTGCACAGAAGTGCTTCTATAACTGCACAAATACATTTAGAACTGCACATCTTGTGTACAACTGCACGTTAAAAAAGCCCTGGCTAGGGTTAGATCAATTACCGGTAGCCAACAAACGAGACACTCTCCAATAAGATACACTTGTACTTTATTTCTTCCTGTACCGGTTAATGATACTAAATATCTATCATTACATAGCCTACTTGTGTATGATGGTTTTCTGTGTTGTTTTAGGAACCGCTACATGGCTGTCTAAAGGAGGAATGACCAGAGGGAATTGTGATGAATGACGGTTGTCACGGGTTGTGTGGCTCTGTGTTGTTTTTTGTTGTTATTATGTGTTTGTCGTTTATTTGTATTAGTACCTGCCGGGCCTCTGGCGTGGCGTAAAACCCCGTAAGCTCCTCGCAAAGGCAGGAGGGCCTCTGGCGTGGCTAACTATAGGTCTAACTATAGAATCCCGCAAGCCCACTATTATTAATTTTAAATTTATTTTATTTTATGTGTTGTGCGTTGTTGAGCCGAGGAATGAGAAGGGGTTAGAAGCTAGGGGCGATATGTGATGAGAGGGAATTCAGTGGTGGATGTGGAACAAATCGCAGTCGGTCATCGAAACACTTCAATAGAAGGACAACTTCAATAGACAACAAGTCGGACGTTTATCTGGCACAAAACTTTATAATTACGAGACTTCAAACTGAAACAGAATGATTTTTCAAACAGAATCTATAATAAACAGTGTGGAGAAGACCATCTCTCTTTAAGTGAATTGTGTAAATAAAGTACTTAACAGTTAGGCTACTTGTTCAATTAATTGTTTTCATGATTGTGTCGTGTCTTTCTTACTGTCTTCGGCTTTGGCTGTTGCCCTGCCATCGCCTTACAAAGTAGGTGAGCAAGTAAGAAGGAGCCAAAGTTCTGATAAACAGTTGCCGAATCTCTACTACCATCGTAATCCTTTACTGTAATTCTATATTGAGAATATCAATAGGCTATATACGAGCAGTAACTTCAGTGACTGAAACCGAACAGTAAAACAGCTGAAATATAAGTGCTATATTAAGTGCCAATGCCGATGACGGTAAAGCTGAAGGGCCTACCTCACTCTTGGTGTCAGTTCTAAGGATTAGCTGAACGTCTACCTGGCATGCACACAACAGTCAGATCAACAGACGGCAATCCCCTTAGCACTCTAGGATCTTTCTGCTATAACTCAAGCATAAAAGCAAATTACTCGTTCATTCATTCATTCATTTTTTTCATTTATACAACGCACTTACATAGCGCTTCTGTCAGATCCCTACTGACCAACCCATCATTAACGTATATTCAATCCAATGAACTACCTGTTGATGTCCGTCCATGCTCTGATCCTTCGCCTTAGCTAAGGAACTGTAATTTTATTGGCTTCGCTAGATGGCAATGGCAGAACATTTTCACTACTTTCCTAATATTCTTCCAATTCAATGAGTTCTGGTGTTAACTTCGCCACTCTCGGTGTGCTCTTGCCGTTCTAGTCTAGTCCCAAGGCTGAATAGAGGAAGAGGGCGATGAAAGTCATTCGAACAACAATCAACCAATCAACCAGTTCTAGCGGTGGATTGACGCGTGAATTTCAAGACATGCAGACGTCCATCTGTTCTTATCCTGTCTCTAGTTTCTCCCATTGATTCTGGAACAATTAATTTGATCAAAAGTGACAATTGTTGTTGTTGTCATTGTTGACCACTTGACCGTGGTCCGTATGCCTATATTATTAGGTTGTGGCTGCCGATGTCATTGTTGTTAATTATGATGATAATGATGTTTTGTCAATGTGACAAGCTCATTCCTATGTTTTTATTAACCCCTCCCCGTACATCATCCTCATCCTCATGAACATCATCATTATCATCGTCGTCGTCGTCATCATCATCATCGTCGTCGTCGTCGTCATAATCATCATCATCATCATGTCTATCTCTATATCGATTGCATCAGGCGGTTTTCATTGGAGAGAAAAGCCTAGAAGCAGTGTTATTTCTATCAAATGAAACTGTAACTGAAATTGCTAAATAACTTTAAAATGTTATTTCCATTAACTGTCACTGAAACTGAAAAATCAAAACATAAGGTAACTTTAACTGAAACTGTGATCGAAAAATCATAACTGAAATAACACTGCAGCCTAGAAAGGTGGGTAGATGCTGAAGTGCTTAGCTCTGGATCTACCGGTCGGTCCTTCGATCTCTCTCTCTCGCGATCTCTCTCCCTCGGTCTCTCTCCCTCGATCCCTCCTCCATTCGGTCGATCTGCGACCGAATAGAAGCAGCAGCACTCGACGGTTGAACGAACGACCGATGACGCAGACGACTGCTGCAGAGTCATCGTCGTGAGTAGAACAGGATGTAGCACTTTGACTCATTCGACCAGTACAGCCTTGACCATCGGACAATTTGACCAGTACAGCCTTGACCATCGGACAATTCGACCAGTACAGCCTTGATTTTCGACCATTTGACCTGTACAGCCTTGAAAATGGAATATCCAGCTCGGTATAAAGACAAGATATTCCAATATAAAATGGTTTACCCGAATAAAACTAAAACTGAATTACAAAACATCGCCAGACAGCTCGGCTTGGTTGGATGTAATACAAGACTGCGGAGATCGGAGTTGATTGTTGTAATTGACGTCCACAACCGCCATTGCGTCCACGATGAATGCCCATGCAAGTATCCACGGCCGGATCGACAACAAGGGCCAGGCACGATTACCGTCGTTCGCCATCAACAACGTCCACCCACGATTACCGTCGTTCGTCATCAACAAGGGCCAGGCACGATTACCGTCGTTCGCCATCAACAACGTCCACCCACGATTACCGTCGTTCGTCATCAACAAGGGCCAGGCACGATTACCGTCGTTCCTCGTCGGCGCAATGGCAACTCACTCCCGCGTGATGTTAGTTTGATCGACAACGAGATCATCATCGTTAATTGTCAATGCAATGGCAACACATGTCTGTGTGAAGCGGGGGTGTGAGTGGCTCGGGATTACAATATCGCAAACGATTTTACACCGTTGGTTTATAATCGTTTTTGGATCAATCGAATATTATTATTTTTTTTCTCTGGCGTATGTAAAATGGACTACTCGAAGAAAACTGTTACTGAATTACGAAAAATCGCCGAGCAGAACGGCAAGGATGGATATTTTACAAGACGGTGGAAAGCGAAGTTGATTGCTAAAATTGACGCCCACACCCGCGAATGCCATGATGATGACTGTCCATGCAAGAATCCACGGCCGGATCGTCAACAAGGACCATGCACGATTATCGTCGTTCGTCGTCGGCGCAATGGCAACTTACCCCCGTGTGGTGTTAGTTTGATCTCGAACTCGATCATCGTCGTTAATTGTCAATGCAATGGCAGCACATGCTCGAGTGATGCAGGAGCGTGAGTGGACTACGAGGTAGATACGGGATTACAATATCGCAAACGATTTTACACCATTGGTTTATAATCGTTTTTGGATCAATCGAATATTATTATTTTTTTTCTCCGGCGTATAGAAAATAACTGAAAATGGAATATACAGCTCAGCCTAAAGACAGGAGATCCCAATATAAAATGGACTACTCATCGTATAATCTGAAAGAATTACGACAAATTACAAAACAGAGAGGACAAAGAGGATACTCGAGTTTGCGAAAAGCGGAACTCATAGCGTTCATATTGCAGGGAGATCGACTGGGCGCTCGGGCCCAGGTCACCAAAGCATCAGCGCATACTCCCGCCACTGTGCGAGAATTGCGAGAAATTGCAAAAAAGAGAGGCGTGCGAGGATACTCGAGATTAGCAAAAGCGGAACTTACGGCATTCTTGACTACTACTTGGAAATTCTTGCATCCAGGAAAAAATAAAACAGTTTTCTCGGATTGGCTGACTAGTGAGATTAGTAAGTTACCCCCGCAAATAAAACCACCCGTTCATAGGTTCAAACTTCGAGAGACTGCGACGGCTATCAAAGGGTTTACAAAAAGATACACGATCGATGGCGGCAGCAGGATCGATGTTGCAACTTTTCTCAAGGCTGTAAGACCGCAGGTAGTTAGGCTGCTAGCGAAAAATCGGGGGGTAAAAGTTCAATTCGATCTCATGTGTGAAATGGAGAAAGTAGATATGAAAACCGGCGAAGTAGTAACGGCTGAGCCTAATTTCAAATCAAAGAGTGATATTATTTTAGAAGCAACTGATGTGAAAGAAATATATACCAACGCGGCGGATAAAATTAAGGAGAGCATGGCAAGTTTTCAGATGCGGGGGAGTAATTGGAGATTCAAAACCGTTTTGAAGTTGGATATCGATACAGTGGTTTATAAACCATTGAAAGGTAGTTCTTACATTCCACTTCCAGATTATTTGGCGAATAAAAAGGCTATTATTAATATGAAGAACGAAGACGATGAATGCTTCAAGTGGTGTGTAACGAGAGCTGTAAACCCAGTTGACAAAAATACAGAAAGAATTACGAAAGAATTAATTAGACAGTCCGAGGAACTCAATTGGTCCGGTATCGAATTCCCAGTAGCAGCGGATGCTAATGTGCTGAGTAAGTTTGAGCGAAATAATAATATTAGCGTTAATGTTTTTGGTTACGAGAAAGAAGTGAATGTATTCCCACTATATATATCAAAACATGAGAATGATAGGTGCGTAGATCTATTACTCATTTCTGACGGAGAAAAGAAGCATTATTGTTGGATCAGGAATTTCAATAGGCTGATGGCTGTGAAAACAGAAAAAACTAGTACATCAATGTACTATTGCAAAAGATGCTTGATAGGATTCAGTAGAAAAGAATCGCTTCACAAACATACTGAGTACTGTTCGCAGCAGGACGCCCAGCGAATAGAACTTCCGGAACCTGGGACTATGCTAAGTTTTACACATCACTATAGAAAGATGCGTGTACCGTTTGTGTACTTTGCCGATTTTGAATCGTTCATCAAACCTATCGGTACATGTCAGCCCGTTCCTAGCACGTCTTACACCAACAAGTATCAAAAACATACGCCCAGCTCGTTTTGTTATCACATGAAATGCTTCGACGATGATGTTTATTCCCAAGAGCCGGTGCGTTTTACAGCTGAAAACGATGATGATGATGTTGCTCAGTTATTCATAGACTCTATCGAAGAAAATGTAAAACGAATATACAACGAGTTCAAATTCCCCAAGAGGATGATATTCGGCAAAACTGAACAGAAAAGTTTTGATGAGGCCGTCAACTGCCATATCTGCGGGGGAGAGTTGCGTGAGGATCGAGTACGAGATCACTGTCATTTGACTGGAAAATTTAGAGGTGCCGCTCACAACCTTTGTAATCTGAAATACAAAGTCCCCAAGTTCTTCCCTGTCATATTTCACAATTTGAGCGGTTATGACAGTCATTTATTTATCAAGAAATTACGGGGTGAACACGGCGAGAAAATCAAATGCATTCCCTGTAACGAAGAAAAGTATATCTCATTCAGCAGAGAGGTCGTCGTCGATAAATTTGTAGACGCAGATGGAAAAGAGAGAGAAGTCAAACGCGAATTACGTTTTATCGATAGTATGAGATTCATGCAGACGAGTCTCGACGCGTTATCGAAAAATCTTCAGAAAGATCGGTGCAGGAATTTAGGGAAATTTTTTGAGGGTGAGAAGTTGGATCTTTTACTCAGAAAAGGCGTTTACCCATATGATTACGTCGACGGGGTTGAAAGATTAAACGAAACCGAATTGCCGCCGAAACATGCCTTCTATTCAAAACTAAACGATTCGGGTATTAGCGAAAAAGATTACGCGCACGCGAAAACGGTATGGGACAAATTTGAATGCAAAACATTACGCCAATATCACGACTTGTACAATTTATCGGATGTTCTATTATTAGCGGATGTGTTCGAAAACTTTAGAGACGTCTGTATGAAGCACTACAACCTAGATCCTGCGTGGTACTACACTAGCCCAGGACTTGCTTGGGACGCGGCGTTGAAGACGACTGGTGTGGAGTTGGAGTTGTTGAGTGACTACGATATGTTACTGATGATCAAGCAGGGAATACGAGGAGGTGTCAGCACGATTTCACATCGATACGCGAAAGCGAACAACGAGTACATGGGAGAAGCTTTCAATCCCACCCAGCATTCAGTATTCATTCCATACTTGGACGCGAACAACTTGTACGGATGGGCGATGAGCGAACCGTTACCAACTCATGGGTTTGAATGGATGAACGAAGACGAATTGAATGATTGGAGAAACATTACCGAACGAGATGGAGTGGGATGTGTGTTGGAAGTCGACTTAGAATATCCGAAGGAATTGCACGACCTGCATAACGATTATCCACTAGCTCCAGAGAGTGTAAAACCTGCGGGATCAGATGTAGCGAAACTCATTCCAAACTTGAATGACAAAGTAAAGTACGTAGTTCATTACGAAAATTTAAAATTGTACGAAAGTCTCGGATTGAAAATCGTAAAAATACATCGAGGAATAAAATTCGCGGAAAGTGCCTGGCTGAAAAAGTATATCGATCTGAATACCAACCTGAGAACGAAAGCTACTAACGATTTTGAGAAAGACTTTTTCAAGCTGATGAACAATAGCGTTTTCGGAAAAACAATGGAAGCTATCGAGAATCGAGTTGACATACGATTGGTGAGTGATGAGAAGGAAGCTATCAAGCTAGCCGCGAAAACTAATTACGACAGACGAACTATTTTCGATGAAAACCTCATCGCCGTTCACATGAAAAAGACCAAGTTGTTTTACAACAAGCCGATATATCTAGGGATGTGCATATTAGACGTCAGTAAGACGCTCATGTATGATTTTCATTATAATTACATCAAGACCAAGTACGGAGATAGGGCCAAGCTATTATTCACCGATACCGATTCTTTGGCGTATGAAATTAAAACGGAAGATTTCTACAAAGATATTTCCCCCGACGTCCAAAGTATGTTTGATACTTCAGACTATCCGAGCGATCATCCGTCAGGTATAGAATCTGGCGTTAATAAAAAAGTGGTTGGTATGTTCAAAGACGAGGCCGCGGGAAAACAGATTGAAGAATTTGTCGGACTGCGATCCAAGTTGTACTCTTACAAGATGGCGGGTGAAGACTACAAGAAATGTAAAGGTGTGAAAAAGAACGTCGTCAAGAAATCAATCACTCACGCAGATTACAAAGACTGCGTGTTTACGAAAAGACAACAGTCGAGAGCGATGAACGTCATTCGATCCTATCGTCATGAAATTTACACCGAAGAAGTAAATAAAATAGCTCTGTCTGCTGACGACGACAAAAGAGTAATAATGGACGACGGAATCCATACCCTAGCCTATGGGCACTACACGCTGAAAACTAAACAAAATAAAGAATAATTTACACTAATATAAAATGGATGCGGTAAAAAAAGTGTGTACCAAATGCAAAAAAGAAAAAAGCTTGGACGAATTTTACAAAGATAAGTTACAGAAGAGCGGGTATTACCCCAGCTGTAAAATTTGTAAAAATGCCAAAGTAAAGGAGCTTGCGCACAAATACGCAAGACAGGAAAATAGGGAGACAAAAGACACAAAAGTTTGCAGTCGGTGTAAGGAAAGCCAGAACATATCGGGATACGACAACAATCGATTTCAAAAAGATGGAAAGGCGAATGAATGCAAAAAATGCAGACATAATTATTATCTCGCCTGTGTAGAAGCCCGAAAGCTCATTAGTTTGTGAAACATCTAGATGAAATATTAAAATGAGCTATACAACTGTGAAAAATATAAATGTCGAAGGTGTAGTCCTCCCGAATCACCCGTTGACGAATTTTGAACTACTAGATGCCGCGAAAAAGCTCAATATCCCTAATTTCCGGGGAGTGTGTCTCAGAGACGAGCTGCCGAAGAAACCTAGACGGACTGAATGTGGGATATTGAATCTAGACGATTCTAATGGAACCGGCTCGCACTGGGTCGCTTTTTTGAAGAGCGGTATGGACAAAATATATTTCGACAGCTATGGCCTGCCCCCTCCTACAGAACTGGTAAAGTATTTGCAGAGTCCCGTGTACTACAATAGCGAACGCGTACAGCCCGACAACGAAGTGTTTTGCGGCCATTTGTGCTTGCACGTCCTGAAAAAAACATGCAAAGATGGAGTGAGTTTTCAAGAAGTTATAAACAGCCTGCATTGAAAATTATTATAATTATTTCGTCTTGTAAAAAATGCCTGTTGATAAATTTGGACATACAGATTCAGGATCTACGCAAAGAGTAATTGCTGGGGGAGTTACTGAAAGTCAAGTAAATAGTACTTTTCTAAGGCTAGATGGGGCAAACTCAGCGACCGGAGATCTAAATATGAGTGGTCATACTATTAGAGGTCTGCCTACAACGAATACAGCGAATACAGCGAATACTCTGGAAGCGGGGATAGATGAGGCTGTAAGTCGGGGGCAAGTAATAGATTTACTGCGGAATCACGACGACGTCCCGACCGACAATAATCATTTGACGAATAAGAAATACGTCGATGAACAACTTACTTCGAAAGTGGCGGCAGTAGTAGGGCCCGCGGTTAGCGCTTACAGTTCAACTCAGCAGGCTATTCCCGCTATGACTTACACTGCAGTTACTTTTGACGTAATCAGATGCGGTACCGCAAAACACGGTATTGAACAGGGTATCGGAACGACTTCTTTCTTCCCCAGTAAAGCTGGGTACTATATCGTTTCGGTGTACATAGAATTTTACTTCAATCATAATATCGCGTATGGCACCGTCCACCTGTATAAAAATGGAGCGTCGTACATGCAAATTGCGTGCGGAGGGAGCGCGAGAGGTTTGAGCAGCCATTCAATCGGTAGTAACATAGTTTTTCTAGGCGAATTCGATTACCTCAACATACGCGTTTTTTCATCCGTCGGCACGAACATTTTGTGTAGGGACTTTTCAGCGGCATTCTTACGGCCCTAATTAATAAAAATTGTTATTTTCAAAATGCCTGTTGATAAATTTGGACATACAGATTCTGGATCTACTCAAAGAATAATTGCAGGGGGTGTTACGCTGTCCCAAGTAAACAGTACTTTTCTAAGGGTAGATGGAGCAAATCCGGCGACTGGGAATCTAAATATGAATGGCAACTTCATCAAAGGCCTGTCTGTAACGAATAATCCGGAAGCGGGAATGGATGAAGCACTAAGTCGGGGACAGGCTATTGCTCTAGTCACCGATAAAATCACTAATAGCGTCGTGCCTACCGGTAGTAGAGATTACGTTTCGGGTATGAGGGTATCCCCGGGCAATCTAGTGAGAAATACGACGAGCGGTATTATATATAGGTTCGAAGGAACGGCTGGAGCTATAACAGCGGCACCGGCATTATCCCCGAATTGGAGGCCTACAACCGCGCCGGCTATTTGCGTGTTGAAAGAAGATGGAGGGGGAGCAACCACATTCGTAAGTGGTGGCGCATTCTCGGGCACATATGCAACGCATGTTGGTGCATTCGGGGGCGCATATCTAATGCATCATCAATTAACGGTCGTTGCTATCAATACGGATTCGGCGTATACGACGTCCTTGGGCCTAATAACTATTCCTCGTACGGGCGTATATCGACTTGGCGGATTCGCGAATTTCTTGATTGGAAATGATAGTCCGGGCGAAAAAATAATCAGAATCTCGTATGTCAAAGACGAGACACAAAGTAACGAACTTTTTGAATGCATGGCTGGCGGATCAACGGTTGGCAGCAGAATATCGCTCGTATTACCAACCGCCGCCATATTTTTCAACGCCAACGATAAGCTCGGTATGAGGGTATATTCTGTCATATCCGGAAACAAGCCAACAGCCGGTCGCCTTCTTCTCATGGGCGGGGCCGGATTGCAGGTCGAGTTTTTGTACTAGGTAGTCGTAGATACCTATCGTTCATATACGCACGATAGGTATCTGTAAGTCTCATTATTCTTCGCCGACCATTCTATCATGATCTTCAATATACCACACTCATTTTCTGCCCGTCTGATTGAAACCTCAGTAACTTGTCTGATATCACCACTGCGTACGCTTCCGTATTGGCGGGTGGCGCCGTATTGAATGTGCCTTTGATCTGAATATCGACCACCGATGACTTCAGACGCTCGGATTGCTTGCTCACGTCAAACACCATAATCGGAAACAGATCTTTGAAGTCCGAGGGTGTGATATTGCATTGCGTCATTAGTTCGTCCATTCCATAGTATTTTTCACTGAACGCGGCTGCTGCTCGGTACGCCCGCGCGAATTGTTGATTCGGAAATGATAGATTATAGTCGACAACTGGGTATCGGTCCTGGTTCATCATCACGAACATGTTCTTCAGATCGCAATGATTGAAAACTGATGGATTTTGTTCTTGATCGCCGCTTTTGTCGGTTTGAAAACCCAAGATGATATACCTAGGTTTCTCGGGTAATGTCTTGACGCTAAGTCTCCAGCTGAAATTAGTCGACTGTGCGACGGAGGTGGTATCGCATTGACGGGCTCTGTACGCAACTGGCAACGACGCTTTCGATTCGATAGTTTTGTACAATTGCATCTTCTCCATATCGGATGGTTGAACGTGAGGCATGAACCATGAGATTTTGTCTAGCCTAACTTTCCCTGCAGTGTTCGCGACGGCGGCTCTAAAAATTGCGTCATCATCGGCTTTACGAACCAGAGTTAGCGTATGTTTCACACCAAAAACAACCTTGTCGTAATCATCGCAAAATCCGAAAATATGCTTCAATGGAACTACAAAGCTGAAAGTACCTTTGGCAGTTGGTTTTTGAATTATATACGACTGTCTCACGGCGAAACCTTGATTATCCGCGATAACTGCCGTCGCCCCGCTGTCCTTGTACCACAACTGATTCAAACCTTGGGCTAGTTGAAAATCATTCGGGTATTTGAGTAATCCGAGCATCGTCGTTGCTTGACCCGGGTGAAATAACGATTCAATTTCCTGATTCGATAGGGCATACGAAATTTGGCTGAAAAGATGCATGAGCCCATTATTCGTAAGAGTTGCTGCATCGGCATTAACGTAGAAGGTGTTGTCCGCCTTCGTCAATCTACCCTCGAACAGCAGGTAAGATTCTGCTGGATGACAAAATAGATCTTGAAGTTCGATATTTATTCTAATCTCGCCGGAGGTGTTTAGATTCGCCCCCGATATCGGCTCATACTCGTACCATTCGTAGCGTTCGACGCTTTCATCGCTCAATGGTTGTTCGGTAAATCTCAGAATATCGGATGATTGCATTTTTACTACTACGCGATAATATTTTTTACGCGACCTTCATTCCGCCGCCGTTTAGCGAGCGTACTAAATCTTGTATCGACATGACGGCGTTCTTCTTCAGGCCATCCCCCATCATCAGATTATTAATATTTGGAATATTTAGGATATTCGGACTCGGCCCTACGCCACTCAGCCGCTCTAAAATTTGTCTAGTTTCTGGCGTAATTTTCTTGGGAGTAGGTGTAGGAGTAGGAGCAGGAGCAAACAGTTTGGCCACTGCTTTGTCCACTAATCGTTTACCAGCGTCGATTGCGGTTGTTTTCCCAACGTCGATGGCCTTTTTCCCAATTTCCTTCGCCACGTCTTTACTCGCGCTGAGAGCGGTCGTTGCTAATTGTTTGGCGGCGTTCGACGTAACTAGTCGTTTGAAAAATCCCGAAATTGTATCGAATATTCCCGATCCTCCGATTACGTATTGTTTTCTATACCTCCTTCTATTAATGACTTGCATTTTTTCTGCATTTTACAATGCCGACATTATATTTTTGTAAGCATCATTACTCAGCACTTCCTGCCTCAATAACGCGTCGCACATCGCCACGATCTCGTTTCTCACGCCGGTATTGCCTGCTTCGAAGCTTTGAAATCGTAGTTCTAGCTGTTTCGCTAATACATTTGGATCTTCGGAAATAACGATTACACCACCCACGCCTTTGCCCGCTGTCGGTGTATTACGAGCTCTCTTTTCCCATATCGGCTTGATAATTTCCCGATATTTGACGCTCGCAGATGCTTTCGGTTTGTTGGGATTTTTTGGCGTTCTGATAGCATCCGACGCGAGTAGAATCTCGGCGTAATCGTCTCTATCATTATTATCGTATATCGACGTGTTCGGCTGTTTCATCGTCAACAACTCCCAAAGCCCCGGTGTTCCGCTATACGTCTTATTTCCAACCGTCACATCGTCTCCTTGAATAAAAATCGGAGTATCGCCGATGTAGAATTGACCATTTTTTGATCGTATTCCGAACGTCGTGTCTACGATTTTTCTATCGGAGGCGTATTGATGGAGGTACTTGGTGGCTACATCGCCTAATTCTAAAGTTCTAATATCCTCGGCCGGATCGTCGCTATACGCTTCTATCGAGGGATACTGGGGAAATTGAATCTTCAACGAAGCGGGTAGCGTCTGTAGTGCGTTTGTAGTAGCTACCGAGTTTTCTTTGATGGCAGATAGTAGGACATTCTGCTCTTTGGAAAATGCGGATTGCGAATCGACGATAGGCTTGTACAGCTTGGTTAGTTCTTGTTGCAGCCCCGAATCCCCCAATCTCTCCGATAAAAAGTTCTGTTGAATATTCTTCTTGGATTTCAGAAACTCTTCGACTATGAAATTTCTTTTCGCCGGGTCATCTATCTTTAGAAACGACATTTTTAATAAAAAAATTAATGTTTTACGACGTGTTTTTCGACATGTTTTCCGACGTGTTTTTCTACATGTTTTTCGACATGTGTAAAAACACAAGTTGGGCGTAGTTTCAGACATAGCGACATACGTCTACATAGGTCTACAAAACTCTACAAAACTCTACAAGTCTACATGACTTCATACATGTTCACGTTAGTCGTCTTTCTACTAGATTCGGTATTTTTCTCAAACATGCTTTGAAAGGACTGCCTCTCTTCCCCGATCGATGAGTGATTGTTTCGTTTCCTCGTCCATCGCGGCGGCCGCAACTTTCGACTTACTTTTGATTTCTTCTTTCATGCCATTGAATTTTCCAATCTCGCTTAGAATCAGAGAATATTCCTCATCTGAAATGTGATCATCCACGAGAGCTTTTGAAATATGGTCGCTGATCGTGTTGAGCTTCGCATCAGCTAGCGTTTGGATCTTTTCATGCTTCTCCGCCTTCAGAGCGAGCTTTTTACAGATTCGGCTGCCAATTATACTCAATAGCCCCGCACCTAGCGCCGCCCCTTCCATGGCAATAGCGATGGGGGCTGCAATTATGGTGGACAATACACCGATTCCTGAAATTCCGAGCCCCATCGTGGCCGCCTTGAGGACGGTGTCTACTACGCCGATTACGCTCACACTTCTATGATACTTTTTACTCAACGCTGCTCGTTTGTCGCGTTCTTGCTCGATCTCTTTTTTGATTTCGCTAATCTTCTGAAGTCGATACGTTTGCGCTGACCCTGCGGCTATTTGTATTTCACCTTCTGGCGCAGAGGGCGTTATATTTGTTAGGTTTGGATAGAGTTTGATGTCTTCGTTTTCCATTCTTTTATTTATTAGCAATATATTTTTTTTTTTTACTGCTGATAATTTACAAAACATAGCGAATCTCCTTGGTTTATAGTTACCGCCGAATCGGAGTTGTTTTGAATGGAAACTATGATATCATCAACAACCACATCTTCTGAAATCACTCCATCTAGTAAGCTGCAGCGTCGTTCTTTGATACTCTGTCTGAGGGAAACGAGACAAAGACCCGCCGACATTTCTACACCGAGTCCAAGCCTTAGCGTATTTACCGCCTTTGGCTGTATCGTGATATCATTTTGCGCAAAAATCTCCCATCGCTTACCCCCCTGTTGTCTATTTGGGGTGTGAGTAGCGCCGCTCGTAACCTTCCAAAAGACTGAAACTGGCTGCGTTCTAACCTCTACCGGTCTAGTTGGTTTAGTTCCAAATTTGTGTATTGGTCTCGACATTTTATAATAGAATAATTTATAATATCATGCCGAGAATCGGAATGTTTCGAAACGGCGAGTTGGGGCCGAGCAAAAGTCCTTCGCCACTCACATAACCCGACCCTGTTTTCATGTACAGTCCGGACCCCATTATCGATGCGCCTTTTTGCCACGGAGACAAGTACAAACCGGATCCGGCCGCTCTTATTTTGCACGCCATGTCACCTTTCTTGACATACATTACACCCGAACCGCTGATTTTATCGACAAGTTTCGATCCAGCCGCAGCACCTAACCCACCTAATGCGCCCTGTGCTAAACTAGGCAGTACGCTACCAAGAAGGAACCGTCCCGCTGTCGCTAGAAACGGAAGTATAGCGCCTATGAAACCACCTTCGACTTTCTTGTTGTTCTCCAATTGCGTTTTACTCATTTTAATAATCACGCCAGTTCCTCTTTCGTAGGCTGCTGCCATTTTATTGATTTGCGCCTGGGTGAGCGCCAAAACGTGTTCGCCATTCAAATCATCGTGCGATAGTTTGATACTCACGCCGGTTCCCGCTTCAAGTGATCTTTTTATTTTGTCTTGTTGCGATTCTGAAATATTAACTTTTACGCCCATGTAACGATTCATTTTATTAATTAATTACAAAAACTTTCAAACTTCTCTGATGTGAAATCGAATCGCCAATTCTTCACCTCGAAGATTTAGTAAGTTCCCATGTTGGTCTGTGAGTCTCGTTTCCATCGTTGAAATTGTAGATAGCAAAATCGGGAGATATATTAAATTATGCGGCACTTCGATAATCTTGTAACCCGGGCCTACGTTTGGGAAAAAAGAATATATCACGTTTTCCGATGTTCCGTTAGTGTACGAAGACCCGATAATGTCGCTGGCCACTCTCAGACTGCTTACACTCATTATATTTACCAAGTCCTCCGATTCATTGTATCCGGCCGAATAGATCCATCTGTTGAAACCTAGAACCTTTCCAATCGAATTCTTCGGTGTAAAGTCAACCATATAGCCCTCTGCCGTTATATTTACCACAGACCTCAGCGTATTGGTGTTTGGTGCTATTGAGATACAGTATTCTCCATTTACTCCGTCGTAATGCCCATTCCCCTTCATGACCCTCTGTATATATTCGTTGATATCCGTTATTTCATAGCAACCCTCTGGAACTTGAATGTTTACCCATTCCGTGTCGCGATTTGGCGAATACCGAAAGACGTTGTTTGTCGCGTCGATATTTGGGAAAGAATAGTACGTCTCGAGGGCAACTAAGGCCATCTCATATTTCTTATTCTTCTCCAGTTCGAGTAGCGGATTAAACTTCGTTCTGATTCGCGTGCTCTTTTCGCTGAGAAAAATGGAAAATGATGTTTTTGGTTCCGTGTTGCAGGCCGTCTTTTCCGTGTTTTCCGATATCTGTTTGAGAAGCGATGATTCCATTTTTACTATACAATACAATTTTTACAATGGCGGATCCTCGATTATATAAAATTCGTCGAGTCCGCATCGGTATTTGCCATTGTACTTGTCGCTAGTCAGGTCCAAAACCACGAATCCATGAGGCCGTTCCCATACTGTTTTGCAGAGTTTTCTAAATTCATCTTTCGACATGTCTGTACTCACGTGATCGTTGTAAATATGATTACAATTTTTCAGGTCTTGTTTGAACAGGCAAATAAAGTTTGCATTTTCTCTGATTGTTTGACGCGGTAATTTGAAATAATTCTGGGCGAGGTAAAAACAATCTACATTACTATGCCTCCCCCGATTATAATACGTTTCACATTTGTTTTGTTTTTCCAATTGAAGATCATCGAAAATCATCAGGTTCTTCTTTTCAGCACTCAAATCTCTCGGGTCCGGTACATCGCCGGCGCTCTCAAAGAACTTGGCAATTATATCGGATTTAGCGTCTGAGTTTTTTGCTAGTTCTTCCATTACAAGGTCTGGCGACGCATTTAGACCCACGATTTCATCTCGGTGGTCGAACAACCAAACGATCGCTTCTTTCGGTAATTTTTCTTCGTATGCTTTTTTAATAATGCGATATTCCGGTTGAAACAGAGAAGTACCGAATACCTGCAAGTTATTATAATCCAACCAGTCTGGCCTGAGTAAAAGATTGAGAAGAAGCGTTGTTTTTCCACACGCCGATTTCCCAACTATCAAACCACGTATGCTTTTTGGCAACAACGGATTATTGAATCTTTTCGAGAGCGCGGTGCCCCAACTCATATCTCTAATCTCCATTTTTAAAATATATATTATTAAAACACGAAATGTATTGCGTAAAATGTAAAAAACAGACCCAGACGACAGATGTGCAGAACGCCATGGCTAATAATGGGAGATCGATGCTCAGAGGTGTTTGCGTCGTATGCGGGAAAACAAAAACTCAATTCGTGAAGGCGTCCGCTACTGCGCAAGGTGGGGATCTAGTTAGTTCGCTGAACGCTGCCACCAGCAACATTAAATTACCTTGGGCTAAATTTCCGGGCGAATTACATCTGCCAGGCCATCAGTTTACTGGTCCCGGTACTAGACTAGATTTGCGTCTGAATCCCAACGAAACCCCCAAAGATTGGAGCAAACCTATAAACAGGGTAGATAGTGCGGCATATATTCACGACCTGGCATACAATCAACACACTGATACGGCTTCTAGGAATGTCGCCGATAGAGCAATGATAAACCAGTTGAATAATATACCAAATCCAAGTCTGCGGGAACGCGTAGAGAGGGCGATAGTCAAACCCATCTTGTCAGCTAAAACGAGTCTCGGGCTGGGTTTAAAAAAAGCCTAGAATTACAGCAGGACCTGAAATGGACTAATCAATTAGCGAATGAATTACACAAACCAGTAGTGAGAAATTTTAGGACGAGGCGGGTCCGTGTTGGGGGGATTGACCAGATTTGGGCGGCTGATCTAATCGACATGCAGGCCTTCGCTAGAGATAATGACGGTGTGAAATTTCTATTGACTGTCATAGATGTGTTTTCCAAGTATGGGTGGATCGTTCCATTACATGACAAGAGTGGGAAGTCTACAGCTGATGGGTTCGTGAAGATACTCGGGGGTGGCCGACAGCCAGTCAAAGTTTGGTGCGACAAAGGGAAAGAATTTTATAACAAAAACGTAAAGAATTTAGTCGAGCTGTATTCTACCGAGAACGAGAGCAAAAGTTCCATCGTAGAAAGATGGGTGCGTACGATGAAAGAGAAGATGTTCAAGTACTTCACAGCTAATTCAACTAGAAGATATATCGATGTATTAGATGAGATGGTTAGTAATTATAATGACACGAGACATTCTTCGATCAAAATGACTCCCGCGAAGGCTAGTATGAAAGTGAACGAAAAGACGGTATTTATGAATTTATACGGCGACGAGATTTCAGAGCCTATTACACCAAAGTTTACAATCGGCGATCGAGTCAGAATAACTAGGAAGAAGAACATTTTTGACAAAGGATATATACCTAGATGGACCGAGGAGGTTTTTGTAGTATCTCTGGTTCAATATACAGATCCACCAACTTACAAGATCACTGATTCTGCGGGTGAGGAAATACAAGGCTCTTTTTACGAGCAGGAGCTACAGAAAACAACTCAAGAAATATTTAGAATCGAAAAAGTGATTAGGAAGCGCGGGAAGAAATGTCTCGTGAAGTGGTTAGGCTACCCGGACTCGTTCAACTCGTGGATTGATACTGAAGACTTGGTGACATTGTGAGGCGATTATGAAAAATAGCCTATGTCGTGTTTGATATCGATAACGAAAGTGAATGAAAAGACTGCGGGCCTAATAGCACATCGCCAATACTGCAGGAAATTTCCATCGCGAGAAGTCGAATCAAAAACGTGACCAAATATAAAACAGCCAGGATTTGGTCGCGCTGCGATCGTCGAAATTTTAAAACGCGACCAAATGCAAAACAACCAGAATTGAGTCACGCTATGTGACTGAAGTGTCACGCTTTAGGACAGAATAGTAAATGTGTGACACGAAATCTCTCGGTCACACGGTATCTAGTTATAGTCTGACGTCATACGTGGGAGTAACTGCGAAATAGATCTGATGGGAAATCCTAAGTTTCAATACTCAGGCACATTCACAGCCGCGTGATAGGGGCGGTGACTACGAAGAGACGACTATGATGATGATGACGACGGTGGCGGCGGTGGTGGTGGTGATGGCGATGATGATGGCGATGATGATGATGATGACGATGATGATGATGATGATGATGATTAGATCTATGTATAATGGCAGCGAGTTTGCCCATAGGCCTACGTTAGAGACGTGAAAGAGACAGCTGCATGAACTTTTGTGTTTTCGCTTTCGTTTTTCAGATGTCGAGGTGGCTGCCAAAACATCTGAAAAAGTTTCACGGGAAAATACGCCTGTTGTGTTTACGCCGCATAGAATCAGTCGTCGGGGCCGCAGAGCAAAATAAATTTACACAGGGTTCCATTGCGTAGACGCTCAACGACGATATACTTGCATGGCCGTTCGTCGGCGTCGATCAAACATGCATCACATGGGAATGAGTTTCCATTGCGCCGACAATTAACGGCGATGATCTCGCATGGGCGTTCGTCGGTGTTGATCAAACCTGCGTCACATGGAGATGAGTTTCCAATGCGTCGACGCTCAACGACGGTGATGATCTCGCATGGGCGTTCGTCGGTGTCGATCAAACTAACGTTAGGCGAGATTGACGGTGTGTTGTGAGCGTCAAGTTTAGCAATCAACTCCGCTTTCCGCAGTCTAGTAAAATATCCATCCAAGCCGCTCTGCTCGGCAATGTTTCGTAATTCAGTAACAGTTTTATTCGAGTAGTCCATTTTTATTGGAATATCTTGTCTTTATACCGAGCTGGATATTCCACGAATTTGAAAAAGTAAGGCTAGTATAGGCTGAACTGCGCGGGTACTCAATTTTTATGGCTGGTATTGGTCAAATTGTCCGACGGTCAAGGCTGTACTGGTCAAATTGTCCGGTGGTCAAGGCTGTACTGGTCAAATTGTCCGGTGGTCAAGGCTGTACTGGTCAAATGAGTCAAAGTGCTACATCCTGTTCTACTGTCGTGGTCCCTCATCAGAGGCTTAGAGATGTCACGAGCACCTGCACTCATCAAGCCTCCTCTCCACCTTCTCTGCAGCCTTCTCTTCGATCACATCCAGCTATCCCTTCCCTCATAGTCCTCCTCCTCCTCGTTCGACTATTTCGCTTTCCTCTCACCTCATCTTCCATCCTCTCCTCCTCTTCCTTCTTCTCTGCTTCCTCATCCTCTCAATCCTCCTTCTCGTCTTCATCCACCTCTCCAGCTTCCTCCTCTTCATCAACCTTCTCCTCCTCTTTCTACACCTCAATTGCGTCTGCCTTTTCCTTCATATCCTCCTTCTCCTCCTCCTTCTCTTCCTTCTCCTCCTCTTCATCTACCTCTCCATATACCTCCTCCTCCTTTCACTTCTTCCACTT
>CAMAOG010000330.1:0-19941 GCA_945859605.1 Lumbricus rubellus | reverse complement strand
AGGACAAGGACAAGGACTAGGACAAGGACAAGGACAAGGACAAGGACAGAGGACAAGGACAAGGACAAGGACAAGGACAAGGACAAGGACAAGGACAAGGACAAGGACAAGGACAAGGACAAGGACAAGGACAAGGACAAGGACAAGGACAAGGACAAGGACAAGGACAAGGACAAGGACAAGGACAAGGACAAGGACAAGGACAAGGACAAGGACAAGGACAAGGACAAGGACAAGGACAAGGACAAGGACAAGGACAAGGACAAGGACAAGGACAAGGACAAGGACAAGGACCAAGGACAAGGACAAGGACAAGGACAAGGACAAGGACAAGGACAAGGACAAGGACAAGGACAAGGACAAGGACAAGGACAAGGACAAGGACAAGAGACAAGGACAAGGACAAGGACAAGGACAAGGACAAGGACAAGGACAAGGACAAGGACAAGGACAAGGACAAGGACAAGGACAAGGACAAGGACAAGGACAAGGACAAGGACAAGGACAAGGACAAGGACAAGGACAAGGACAAGGACAAGGACAAGGACAAGGACAAGGACAAGGACAAGGACAAGGACAAGGACAAGGACAAGGACTAGGCCGAAGGGAGGAGCGACAAGCGAGGAGCAAGGACAAGGACTTGCCCGCTCGCCGAGGGGAGGAGAGAGAGCGAGGAGCAAGAGCAAGTTGCTCTTGCACCCGCTCTCGCCGAGGGGAGGAGCAAGAGCGAGGAGCAAGAGCAAGTTGCTCTTGCACCCGCTCTCGCCGAGGGGAGGAGCGAGAGCGAGGAGCAAGAGCAAGTTGCTCTTGCACCCGCTCTCGCCGAGGGGAGGAGCGAGAGCGAGGAGCAAGAGCAAGTTGCTCTTGCACCCGCTCTCGCCGAGGGGAGGAGCGAGAGCGAGGAGCAAGAGCAAGTTGCTCTTGCACCCGCTCTCGCCGAGGGGAGGAGCGAGAGCGAGGAGCAAGAGCAAGTTGCTCTTGCACCCGCTCTCGCCGAGGGGAGGAGCGAGAGCGAGGAGCAAGAGCAAGTTGCTCTTGCACCCGCTCTCGCCGAGGGGAGGAGCGAGAGCGAGGAGCAAGAGCAAGTTGCTCTTGCACCCGCTCTCGCCGAGGGGAGGAGCGAGAGCGAGGAGCAAGAGCAAGTTGCTCTTGCACCCGCTCTCGCCGAGGGGAGGAGCGAGAGCGAGGAGCAAGAGCAAGTTGCTCTTGCACCCGCTCTCGCCGAGGGGAGGAGCGAGAGCGAGGAGCAAGAGCAAGTTGCTCTTGCACCCGCTCTCGCCGAGGGGAGGAGCGAGAGCGAGGAGCAAGAGCAAGTTGCTCTTGCACCCGCTCTCGCCGAGGGGAGGAGCGAGAGCGAGGAGCAAGAGCAAGTTGCTCTTGCACCCGCTCTCGCCGAGGGGAGGAGCGAGAGCGAGGAGCAAGAGCAACGTTAAAAATTAAAACAAAAGTAAAATTGTAAAAAGTAAAAATGCAAAAATTTAAATAATCAAAAATGAAATTGAAAGATTATATGAAAGGAAGGCGGTGAATGAAATTAAGCGAGGAGCAAGAGCAAGTTTTACACGCAGAATCCTAGAAAATGAGGGCGCTAATTTTTCACGCCGAAACAGAGAATTTAAGGGCGCTAATTTTTCACGCCGAAACAGAGAATTTGAGGGCGCTAATTTTATACGCCCAAACCGAGAAAATGAAGGCGCTAATTTTATACGATTAAACTGAGGAAACAACAACAACAGCAACAGCAACAACAGCAAAAACAACAATCTTCTAAGCGTCGTAAATTATTCGCTCGTTCCAGTATTTTTTTCATCAATCCAACTTCTAGTTAGGCAGGAATAAGTTGGTGTCATCATTCCTGCTTTTATTTCGGCAACAATTATTTTTCATCAATACAACTTCTATTCAATTAAAATTTATTGTTTATCAATGCAGCTTCAACGATGCTGGTTTTTTTCGGCTGGTAATAGGTCTGCTCAGTAATTTTCAAATATATAGTTACCAAGATGCTTATTGTGTTTTTCCTCTGGTTCCTTTGCCTCGATTCGATCACTACTATCTTACATGTGGAGCCTGTGTGCCAAACGCCAATGTACCGTACGCGAACGATATTATCACTGACACAAAGCTTCTTTTGTAGTCGCTAGGCGGCGCCACGTCACCATACTAGGCGATAATATCGAATAAATATTATCATTAAGGACACAAAAACGGGGAAACAACGGTAGTACATTGGATAATGGACAGGCGCGCAGACGAAGAGGACCCAGGATCGAACCAGGTAAAAGGAAAAAAAATAAAAAGACAAGGACAAGGACAAGGACAAGGACAAGGACAAGGACAAGGACAAGGACAAGGACAAGGACAAGGACAAGGACAAGGACAAGGACAAGGACAAGGACAAGGACAAGGACAAGGACAAGGACAAGGACAAGGACAAGGACAAGGACAAGGACAAGGACAAGGACAAGGACAAGGACAAGGACAAGGACAAGGACAAGGACAAGGACAAGGACAAGGACAAGGACAAGGACAAGGACAAGGACAAGGACAAGGACAAGGACAAGGACAAGGACAAGGACAAGGACAAGGACAAGGACAAGGACAAGGACAAGGACAAGGACAAGGACAAGGACAAGGACAAGGACAAGGACAAGGACAAGGACAAGGACAAGGACAAGGACAAGGACAAGGACAAGGACAAGGACAAGGACAAGGACAAGGACAAGGACAAGGACAAGGACAAGGACAAGGACAAGGACAAGGACAAGGACAAGGACAAGGACAAGGACAAGGACAAGGACAAGGACAAGGACAAGGACAAGGACAAGGACAAGGACAAGGACAAGGACAAGGACAAGGACAAGGACAAGGACAAGGACAAGGACAAGGACAAGGACAAGGACAAGGACAAGGACAAGGACAAGGACAAGGACAAGGACAAGGACAAGGACAAGGACAAGGACAAGGACAAGGACAAGGACAAGGACAAGGACAAGGACAAGGACAAGGACAAGGACAAGGACAAGGACAAGGACAAGGACAAGGACAAGGACAAGGACAAGGACAAGGACAAGGACAAGGACAAGGACAAGGACAAGGACAAGGACAAGGACAAGGACAAGGACAAGGACAAGGACAAGGACAAGGACAAGGACAAGGACAAGGACAAGGACAAGGACAAGGACAAGGACAAGGACAAGGACAAGGACAAGGACAAGGACAAGGACAAGGACAAGGACAAGGACAAGGACAAGGACAAGGACAAGGACAAGGACAAGGACAAGGACAAGGACAAGGACAAGGACAAGGACAAGGACAAGGCGCTCTCGCCGAGGGGAGGAGCGAGAGCGAGGAGCAAGAGCAAGTTGCTCTTGCACCCGCTCTCGCCGAGGGGAGGAGCGAGAGCGAGGAGCAAGAGCAAGTTGCTCTTGCACCCGCTCTCGCCGAGGGGAGGAGCGAGAGCGAGGAGCAAGAGCAAGTTGCTCTTGCACCCGCTCTCGCCGAGGGGAGGAGCGAGAGCGAGGAGCAAGAGCAAGTTGCTCTTGCACCCGCTCTCGCCGAGGGGAGGAGCGAGAGCGAGGAGCAAGAGCAAGTTGCTCTTGCACCCGCTCTCGCCGAGGGGAGGAGCGAGAGCGAGGAGCAAGAGCAAGTTGCTCTTGCACCCGCTCTCGCCGAGGGGAGGAGCGAGAGCGAGGAGCAAGAGCAAGTTGCTCTTGCACCCGCTCTCGCCGAGGGGAGGAGCGAGAGCGAGGAGCAAGAGCAAGTTGCTCTTGCACCCGCTCTCGCCGAGGGGAGGAGCGAGAGCGAGGAGCAAGAGCAAGTTGCTCTTGCACCCGCTCTCGCCGAGGGGAGGAGCGAGAGCGAGGAGCAAGAGCAAGTTGCTCTTGCACCCGCTCTCGCCGAGGGGAGGAGCGAGAGCGAGGAGCAAGAGCAAGTTGCTCTTGCACCCGCTCTCGCCGAGGGGAGGAGCGAGAGCGAGGAGCAAGAGCAAGTTGCTCTTGCACCCGCTCTCGCCGAGGGGAGGAGCGAGAGCGAGGAGCAAGAGCAAGTTGCTCTTGCACCCGCTCTCGCCGAGGGGAGGAGCGAGAGCGAGGAGCAAGAGCAACGTTAAAAATTAAAACAAAAGTAAAATTGTAAAAAGTAAAAATGCAAAAATTTAAATAATCAAAAATGAAATTGAAAGATTATATGAAAGGAAGGCGGTGAATGAAATTAAGCGAGGAGCAAGAGCAAGTTTTACACGCAGAATCCTAGAAAATGAGGGCGCTAATTTTTCACGCCGAAACAGAGAATTTAAGGGCGCTAATTTTTCACGCCGAAACAGAGAATTTGAGGGCGCTAATTTTATACGCCCAAACCGAGAAAATGAAGGCGCTAATTTTATACGATTAAACTGAGGAAACAACAACAACAGCAACAGCAACAACAGCAAAAACAACAATCTTCTAAGCGTCGTAAATTATTCGCTCGTTCCAGTATTTTTTTCATCAATCCAACTTCTAGTTAGGCAGGAATAAGTTGGTGTCATCATTCCTGCTTTTATTTCGGCAACAATTATTTTTCATCAATACAACTTCTATTCAATTAAAATTTATTGTTTATCAATGCAGCTTCAACGATGCTGGTTTTTTTCGGCTGGTAATAGGTCTGCTCAGTAATTTTCAAATATATAGTTACCAAGATGCTTATTGTGTTTTTCCTCTGGTTCCTTTGCCTCGATTCGATCACTACTATCTTACATGTGGAGCCTGTGTGCCAAACGCCAATGTACCGTACGCGAACGATATTATCACTGACACAAAGCTTCTTTTGTAGTCGCTAGGCGGCGCCACGTCACCATACTAGGCGATAATATCGAATAAATATTATCATTAAGGACACAAAAACGGGGAAACAACGGTAGTACATTGGATAATGGACAGGCGCGCAGACGAAGAGGACCCAGGATCGAACCAGGTAAAAGGAAAAAAAAATAAAAAAACAAGGACAAGGACAAGGACAAGGACAAGGACAAGGACAAGGACAAGGACAAGGACAAGGACAAGGACAAGGACAAGGACAAGGACAAGGACAAGGACAAGGACAAGGACAAGGACAAGGACAAGGACAAGGACAAGGACAAGGACAAGGACAAGGACAAGGACAAGGACAAGGACAAGGACAAGGACAAGGACAAGGACAAGGACAAGGACAAGGACAAGGACAAGGACAAGGACAAGGACAAGGACAAGGACAAGGACAAGGACAAGGACAAGGACAAGGACAAGGACAAGGACAAGGACAAGGACAAGGACAAGGACAAGGACAAGGACAAGGACAAGGACAAGGACAAGGACAAGGACAAGGACAAGGACAAGGACAAGGACAAGGACAAGGACAAGGACAAGGACAAGGACAAGGACAAGGACAAGGACAAGGACAAGGACAAGGACAAGGACAAGGACAAGGACAAGGACAAGGACAAGGACAAGGACAAGGACAAGGACAAGGACAAGGACAAGGACAAGGACAAGGACAAGGACAAGGACAAGGACAACGACAAGGACAAGGACAAGGACAAGGACAAGGACAAGGACAAGGACAAGGACAAGGACAAGGACAAGGACAAGGACAAGGACAAGGACAAGGACAAGGACAAGGACAAGGACAAGGACAAGGACAAGGACAAGGACAAGGACAAGGACAAGGACAAGGACAAGGACAAGGACAAGGACAAGGACAAGGACAAGGACAAGGACAAGGACAAGGACAAGGACAAGGACAAGGACAAGGACAAGGACAAGGACAAGGACAAGGACAAGGACAAGGACAAGGACAAGGACAAGGACAAGGACAAGGACAAGGACAAGGACAAGGACAAGGACAAGGACAAGGACAAGGACAAGGACAAGGACAAGGACAAGGACAAGGACAAGGACAAGGACAAGGACAAGGACAAGGACAAGGACAAGGACAAGGACAAGGACAAGGACAAGGACAAGGACAAGGACAAGGACAAGGACAAGGACAAGGACAAGGACAAGGACAAGGACAAGGACAAGGACAAGGAAAAGGCGCTCTCGCCGAGGGGAGGAGCGAGAGCGAGGAGCAAGAGCAAGTTGCTCTTGCACCCGCTCTCGCCGAGGGGAGGAGCGAGAGCGAGGAGCAAGAGCAAGTTGCTCTTGCACCCGCTCTCGCCGAGGGGAGGAGCGAGAGCGAGGAGCAAGAGCAAGTTGCTCTTGCACCCGCTCTCGCCGAGGGGAGGAGCGAGAGCGAGGAGCAAGAGCAAGTTGCTCTTGCACCCGCTCTCGCCGAGGGGAGGAGCGAGAGCGAGGAGCAAGAGCAAGTTGCTCTTGCACCCGCTCTCGCCGAGGGGAGGAGCGAGAGCGAGGAGCAAGAGCAAGTTGCTCTTGCACCCGCTCTCGCCGAGGGGAGGAGCGAGAGCGAGGAGCAAGAGCAAGTTGCTCTTGCACCCGCTCTCGCCGAGGGGAGGAGCGAGAGCGAGGAGCAAGAGCAAGTTGCTCTTGCACCCGCTCTCGCCGAGGGGAGGAGCGAGAGCGAGGAGCAAGAGCAAGTTGCTCTTGCACCCGCTCTCGCCGAGGGGAGGAGCGAGAGCGAGGAGCAAGAGCAAGTTGCTCTTGCACCCGCTCTCGCCGAGGGGAGGAGCGAGAGCGAGGAGCAAGAGCAACGTTAAAAATTAAAACAAAAGTAAAATTGTAAAAAGTAAAAATGCAAAAATTTAAATAATCAAAAATGAAATTGAAAGATTATATGAAAGGAAGGCGGTGAATGAAATTAAGCGAGGAGCAAGAGCAAGTTTTACACGCAGAATCCTAGAAAATGAGGGCGCTAATTTTTCACGCCGAAACAGAGAATTTAAGGGCGCTAATTTTTCACGCCGAAACAGAGAATTTGAGGGCGCGAATTTTATACGCCCAAACCGAGAAAATGAAGGCGCTAATTTTATACGATTAAACTGAGGAAACAACAACAACAGCAACAGCAACAACAGCAAAAACAACAATCTTCTAAGCGTCGTAAATTATTCGCTCGTTCCAGTATTTTTTTCATCAATCCAACTTCTAGTTAGGCAGGAATAAGTTGGTGTCATCATTCCTGCTTTTATTTCGGCAACAATTATTTTTCATCAATACAACTTCTATTCAATTAAAATTTATTGTTTATCAATGCAGCTTCAACGATGCTGGTTTTTTTCGGCTGGTAATAGGTCTGCTCAGTAATTTTCAAATATATAGTTACCAAGATGCTTATTGTGTTTTTCCTCTGGTTCCTTTGCCTCGATTCGATCACTACTATCTTACATGTGGAGCCTGTGTGCCAAACGCCAATGTACCGTACGCGAACGATATTATCACTGACACAAAGCTTCTTTTGTAGTCGCTAGGCGGCGCCACGTCACCATACTAGGCGATAATATCGAATAAATATTATCATTAAGGACACAAAAACGGGGAAACAACGGTAGTACATTGGATAATGGACAGGCGCGCAGACGAAGAGGACCCAGGATCGAACCAGGTAAAAGGAAAAAAAAATAAAAAAACAAGGACAAGGACAAGGACAAGGACCACGACAAGGACAAGGACAAGGACAAGGACAAGGACAAGGACAAGGACAAGGACAAGGACAAGGACAAGGACAAGGACAAGGACAAGGACAAGGACAAGGACAAGGACAAGGACAAGGACAAGGACAAGGACAAGGACAAGGACAAGGACAAGGACAAGGACAAGGACAAGGACAAGGACAAGGACAAGGACAAGGACAAGGACAAGGACAAGGACAAGGACAAGGACAAGGACAAGGACAAGGACAAGGACAAGGACAAGGACAAGGACAAGGACAAGGACAAGGACAAGGACAAGGACAAGGACAAGGACAAGGACAAGGACAAGGACAAGGACAAGGACAAGGACAAGGACAAGGACAAGGACAAGGACAAGGACAAGGACAAGGACAAGGACAAGGACAAGGACAAGGACAAGGACAAGGACAAGGACAAGGACAAGGACAAGGACAAGGACAAGGACAAGGACAAGGACAAGGACAAGGACAAGGACAAGGACAAGGACAAGGACAAGGACAAGGACAAGGACAAGGACAAGGACAAGGACAAGGACAAGGACAAGGACAAGGACAAGGACAAGGACAAGGACAAGGACAAGGACAAGGACAAGGACAAGGACAAGGACAAGGACAAGGACAAGGACAAGGACAAGGACAAGGACAAGGACAAGGACAAGGACAAGGACAAGGACAAGGACAAGGACAAGGACAAGGACAAGGACAAGGACAAGGACAAGGACAAGGACAAGGACAAGGACAAGGACAAGGACAAGGACAAGGACAAGGACAAGGACAAGGACAAGGACAAGGACAAGGACAAGGACAAGGACAAGGACAAGGACAAGGACAAGGACAAGGACAAGGACAAGGACAAGGACAAGGACAAGGACAAGGACAAGGACAAGGACAAGGACAAGGACAAGGACAAGGACAAGGACAAGGACAAGGACAAGGACAAGGACAAGGACAAGGACAAGGACAAGGACAAGGACAAGGACAAGGACAAGGACAAGGACAAGGACAAGGACAAGGACAAGGACAAGGACAAGGACAAGGACAAGGACAAGGACAAGGACAAGGACAAGGACAAGGACAAGGACAAGGACAAGGACAAGGACAAGGACAAGGACAAGGACAAGGACAAGGACAAGGACAAGGACAAGGACAAGGACAAGGACAAGGACAAGGACAAGGACAAGGACAAGGACAAGGCGCTCTCGCCGAGGGGAGGAGCGAGAGCGAGGAGCAAGAGCAAGTTGCTCTTGCACCCGCTCTCGCCGAGGGGAGGAGCGAGAGCGAGGAGCAAGAGCAAGTTGCTCTTGCACCCGCTCTCGCCGAGGGGAGGAGCGAGAGCGAGGAGCAAGAGCAAGTTGCTCTTGCACCCGCTCTCGCCGAGGGGAGGAGCGAGAGCGAGGAGCAAGAGCAAGTTGCTCTTGCACCCGCTCTCGCCGAGGGGAGGAGCGAGAGCGAGGAGCAAGAGCAAGTTGCTCTTGCACCCGCTCTCGCCGAGGGGAGGAGCGAGAGCGAGGAGCAAGAGCAAGTTGCTCTTGCACCCGCTCTCGCCGAGGGGAGGAGCGAGAGCGAGGAGCAAGAGCAAGTTGCTCTTGCACCCGCTCTCGCCGAGGGGAGGAGCGAGAGCGAGGAGCAAGAGCAAGTTGCTCTTGCACCCGCTCTCGCCGAGGGGAGGAGCGAGAGCGAGGAGCAAGAGCAAGTTGCTCTTGCACCCGCTCTCGCCGAGGGGAGGAGCGAGAGCGAGGAGCAAGAGCAAGTTGCTCTTGCACCCGCTCTCGCCGAGGGGAGGAGCGAGAGCGAGGAGCAAGAGCAAGTTGCTCTTGCACCCGCTCTCGCCGAGGGGAGGAGCGAGAGCGAGGAGCAAGAGCAAGTTGCTCTTGCACCCGCTCTCGCCGAGGGGAGGAGCGAGAGCGAGGAGCAAGAGCAAGTTGCTCTTGCACCCGCTCTCGCCGAGGGGAGGAGCGAGAGCGAGGAGCAAGAGCAAGTTGCTCTTGCACCCGCTCTCGCCGAGGGGAGGAGCGAGAGCGAGGAGCAAGAGCAAGTTGCTCTTGCACCCGCTCTCGCCGAGGGGAGGAGCGAGAGCGAGGAGCAAGAGCAAGTTGCTCTTGCACCCGCTCTCGCCGAGGGGAGGAGCGAGAGCGAGGAGCAAGAGCAAGTTGCTCTTGCACCCGCTCTCGCCGAGGGGAGGAGCGAGAGCGAGGAGCAAGAGCAAGTTGCTCTTGCACCCGCTCTCGCCGAGGGGAGGAGCGAGAGCGAGGAGCAAGAGCAACGTTAAAAATTAAAACAAAAGTAAAATTGTAAAAAGTAAAAATGCAAAAATTTAAATAATCAAAAATGAAATTGAAAGATTATATGAAAGGAAGGCGGTGAATGAAATTAAGCGAGGAGCAAGAGCAAGTTTTACACGCAGAATCCTAGAAAATGAGGGCGCTAATTTTTCACGCCGAAACAGAGAATTTAAGGGCGCTAATTTTTCACGCCGAAACAGAGAATTTGAGGGCGCTAATTTTATACGCCCAAACCGAGAAAATGAAGGCGCTAATTTTATACGATTAAACTGAGGAAACAACAACAACAGCAACAGCAACAACAGCAAACTAAGCGTCGTAAATTATTCGCTCGTTCCAGTATTTTTTTCATCAATCCAACTTCTAGTTAGGCAGGAATAAGTTGGTGTCATCATTCCTGCTTTTATTTCGGCAACAATTATTTTTCATCAATACAACTTCTATTCAATTAAAATTTATTGTTTATCAATGCAGCTTCAACGATGCTGGTTTTTTTCGGCTGGTAATAGGTCTGCTCAGTAATTTTCAAATATATAGTTACCAAGATGCTTATTGTGTTTTTCCTCTGGTTCCTTTGCCTCGATTCGATCACTACTATCTTACATGTGGAGCCTGTGTGCCAAACGCCAATGTACCGTACGCGAACGATATTATCACTGACACAAAGCTTCTTTTGTAGTCGCTAGGCGGCGCCACGTCACCATACTAGGCGATAATATCGAATAAATATTATCATTAAGGACACAAAAACGGGGAAACAACGGTAGTACATTGGATAATGGACAGGCGCGCAGACGAAGAGGACCCAGGATCGAACCAGGTAAAAGGAAAAAAAAATAAAAAAACAAGGACAAGGACAAGGACAAGGACAAGGACAAGGACAAGGACAAGGACAAGGACAAGGACAAGGACAAGGACAAGGACAAGGACAAGGACAAGGACAAGGACAAGGACAAGGACAAGGACAAGGACAAGGACAAGGACAAGGACAAGGACAAGGACAAGGACAAGGACAAGGACAAGGACAAGGACAAGGACAAGGACAAGGACAAGGACAAGGACAAGGACAAGGACAAGGACAAGGACAAGGACAAGGACAAGGACAAGGACAAGGACAAGGACAAGGACAAGGACAAGGACAAGGACAAGGACAAGGACAAGGACAAGGACAAGGACAAGGACAAGGACAAGGACAAGGACAAGGACAAGGACAAGGACAAGGACAAGGACAAGGACAAGGACAAGGACAAGGACAAGGACAAGGACAAGGACAAGGACAAGGACAAGGACAAGGACAAGGACAAGGACAAGGACAAGGACAAGGACAAGGACAAGGACAAGGACAAGGACAAGGACAAGGACAAGGACAAGGACAAGGACAAGGACAAGGACAAGGACAAGGACAAGGACAAGGACAAGGACAAGGACAAGGACAAGGACAAGGACAAGGACAAGGACAAGGACAAGGACAAGGACAAGGACAAGGACAAGGACAAGGACAAGGACAAGGACAAGGACAAGGACAAGGACAAGGACAAGGACAAGGACAAGACAAGGACAAGGACAAGGACAAGGACAAGGACAAGGACAAGGACAAGGACAAGGACAAGGACAAGGACAAGGACAAGGACAAGGACAAGGACAAGGACAAGGACAAGGACAAGGACAAGGACAAGGACAAGGACAAGGGACAAGGACAAGGACAAGGACAAGGACAAGGACAAGGACAAGGACAAGGACAAGGACAAGGACAAGGACAAGGACAAGGACAAGGACAAGGACAAGGACAAGGACAAGGACAAGGACAAGGACAAGGACAAGGACAAGGACAAGGACAAGGACAAGGACAAGGACAAGGACAAGGACAAGGACAAGGACAAGGACAAGGACAAGGACAAGGACAAGGACAAGGACAAGGACAAGGACAAGGACAAGGACAAGGACAAGGACAAGGACAAGGACAAGGACAAGGACAAGGACAAGGACAAGGACAAGGACAAGGACAAGGACAAGGACAAGGACAAGGACAAGGACAAGGACAAGGACAAGGACAAGGACAAGGACAAGGACAAGGACAAGGACAAGGCGCTCTCGCCGAGGGGAGGAGCGAGAGCGAGGAGCAAGAGCAAGTTGCTCTTGCACCCGCTCTCGCCGAGGGGAGGAGCGAGAGCGAGGAGCAAGAGCAAGTTGCTCTTGCACCCGCTCTCGCCGAGGGGAGGAGCGAGAGCGAGGAGCAAGAGCAAGTTGCTCTTGCACCCGCTCTCGCCGAGGGGAGGAGCGAGAGCGAGGAGCAAGAGCAAGTTGCTCTTGCACCCGCTCTCGCCGAGGGGAGGAGCGAGAGCGAGGAGCAAGAGCAAGTTGCTCTTGCACCCGCTCTCGCCGAGGGGAGGAGCGAGAGCGAGGAGCAAGAGCAAGTTGCTCTTGCACCCGCTCTCGCCGAGGGGAGGAGCGAGAGCGAGGAGCAAGAGCAAGTTGCTCTTGCACCCGCTCTCGCCGAGGGGAGGAGCGAGAGCGAGGAGCAAGAGCAAGTTGCTCTTGCACCCGCTCTCGCCGAGGGAGGAGCGAGAGCGAGGAGCAAGAGCAAGTTGCTCTTGCACCCGCTCTCGCCGAGGGGAGGAGCGAGAGCGAGGAGCAAGAGCAAGTTGCTCTTGCACCCGCTCTCGCCGAGGGGAGGAGCGAGAGCGAGGAGCAAGAGCAAGTTGCTCTTGCACCCGCTCTCGCCGAGGGGAGGAGCGAGAGCGAGGAGCAAGAGCAAGTTGCTCTTGCACCCGCTCTCGCCGAGGGGAGGTGCGAGAGCGAGGAGCAAGAGCAAGTTGCTCTTGCACCCGCTCTCGCCGAGGGGAGGAGCGAGAGCGAGGAGCAAGAGCAAGTTGCTCTTGCACCCGCTCTCGCCGAGGGGAGGAGCGAGAGCGAGGGAGCAAGAGCAAGTTGCTCTTGCACCCGCTCTCGCCGAGGGGAGGAGCGAGAGCGAGGAGCAAGAGCAAGTTGCTCTTGCACCCGCTCTCGCCGAGGGGAGGAGCGAGAGCGAGGAGCAAGAGCAAGTTGCTCTTGCACCCGCTCTCGCCGAGGGGAGGAGCGAGAGCGAGGAGCAAGAGCAACGTTAAAAATTAAAACAAAAGTAAAATTGTAAAAAGTAAAAATGCAAAAATTTAAATAATCAAAAATGAAATTGAAAGATTATATGAAAGGAAGGCGGGTGAATGAAATTAAGCGAGGAGCAAGAGCAAGTTTTACACGCAGAATCCTAGAAAATGAGGGCGCTAATTTTTCACGCCGAAACAGAGAATTTAAGGGCGCTAATTTTTCACGCCGAAACAGAGAATTTGAGGGCGCTAATTTTATACGCCCAAACCGAGAAAATGAAGGCGCTAATTTTATACGATTAAACTGAGGAAACAACAACAACAGCAACAGCAACAACAGCAAAAACAACAATCTTCTAAGCGTCGTAAATTATTCGCTCGTTCCAGTATTTTTTTCATCAATCCAACTTCTAGTTAGGCAGGAATAAGTTGGTGTCATCATTCCTGCTTTTATTTCGGCAACAATTATTTTTCATCAATACAACTTCTATTCAATTAAAATTTATTGTTTATCAATGCAGCTTCAACGATGCTGGTTTTTTTCGGCTGGTAATAGGTCTGCTCAGTAATTTTCAAATATATAGTTACCAAGATGCTTATTGTGTTTTTCCTCTGGTTCCTTTGCCTCGATTCGATCACTACTATCTTACATGTGGAGCCTGTGTGCCAAACGCCAATGTACCGTACGCGAACGATATTATCACTGACACAAAGCTTCTTTTGTAGTCGCTAGGCGGCGCCACGTCACCATACTAGGCGATAATATCGAATAAATATTATCATTAAGGACACAAAAACGGGGGAAACAACGGTAGTACATTGGATAATGGACAGGCGCGCAGACGAAGAGGACCCAGGATCGAACCAGGTAAAAGGAAAAAAAAATAAAAAAACAAGGACAAGGACAAGGACAAGGACAAGGACAAGGACAAGGACAAGGACAAGGACAAGGACAAGGACAGGACAAGGACAAGGACAAGGACAAGGACAAGGACAAGGACAAGGACAAGGACAAGGACAAGGACAAGGACAAGGACAAGGACAAGGACAAGGACAAGGACAAGGACAAGGGACAAGGACAAGGACAAGGACAAGGACAAGGACAAGGACAAGGACAAGGACAAGGACAAGGACAAGGACAAGGACAAGGACAAGGACAAGGACAAGGACAAGGACAGGACAAGGACAAGGACAAGGACAAGGACAAGGACAAGGACAAGGACAAGGACAAGGACAAGGACAAGGACAAGGACAAGGACAAGGACAAGGACAAGGACAAGGACAAGGACAAGGACAAGGACAAGGACAAGGACAAGGACAAGGACAAGGACAAGGACAAGGACAAGGACAAGGACAAGGACAAGGACAAGGACAAGGACAAGGACAAGGACAAGGACAAGGACAAGGACAAGGACAAGGACAAGGACAAGGACAAGGACAAGGACAAGGACAAGGACAAGGACAAGGACAAGGACAAGGACAAGGACAAGGACAAGGACAAGGTCAAGGACAAGGACAAGGACAAGGACAAGGACAAGGACAAGGACAAGGACAAGGACAAGGACAAGGACAAGGACAAGGACAAGGACAAGGACAAGGACAAGGACAAGGACAAGGACAAGGACAAGGACAAGGACAAGGACAAGGACAAGGACAAGGACAAGGACAAGGACAAGGACAAGGACAAGGACAAGGACAAGGACAAGGACAAGGACAAGGACAAGGACAAGGCGCTCTCGCCAGGGGAGGAGCGAGAGCGAGCGAGCAAGAGCAAGTTGCTCTTGCACCCGCTCTCGCCGAGGGGAGGAGCGAGAGCGAGGAGCAAGAGCAAGTTGCTCTTGCACCCGCTCTCGCCGAGGGGAGGAGCGAGAGCGAGGAGCAAGAGCAAGTTGCTCTTGCACCCGCTCTCGCCGAGGGGAGGAGCGAGAGCGAGGAGCAAGAGCAAGTTGCTCTTGCACCCGCTCTCGCCGAGGGGAGGAGCGAGAGCGAGGAGCAAGAGCAAGTTGCTCTTGCACCCGCTCTCGCCGAGGGGAGGAGCGAGAGCGAGGAGCAAGAGCAAGTTGCTCTTGCACCCGCTCTCGCCGAGGGGAGGAGCGAGAGCGAGGAGCAAGAGCAAGTTGCTCTTGCACCCGCTCTCGCCGAGGGGAGGAGCGAGAGCGAGGAGCAAGAGCAAGTTGCTCTTGCACCCGCTCTCGCCGAGGGGAGGAGCGAGAGCGAGGAGCAAGAGCAAGTTGCTCTTGCACCCGCTCTCGCCGAGGGGAGGAGCGAGAGCGAGGAGCAAGAGCAAGTTGCTCTTGCACCCGCTCTCGCCGAGGGGAGGAGCGAGAGCGAGGAGCAAGAGCAAGTTGCTCTTGCACCCGCTCTCGCCGAGGGGAGGAGCGAGAGCGAGGAGCAAGAGCAAGTTGCTCTTGCACCCGCTCTCGCCGAGGGGAGGAGCGAGAGCGAGGAGCAAGAGCAAGTTGCTCTTGCACCCGCTCTCGCCGAGGGGAGGAGCGAGAGCGAGGAGCAAGAGCAAGTTGCTCTTGCACCCGCTCTCGCCGAGGGGAGGAGCGAGAGCGAGGAGCAAGAGCAAGTTGCTCTTGCACCCGCTCTCGCCGAGGGGAGGAGCGAGAGCGAGGAGCAAGAGCAAGTTGCTCTTGCACCCGCTCTCGCCGAGGGGAGGAGCGAGAGCGAGGAGCAAGAGCAAGTTGCTCTTGCACCCGCTCTCGCCGAGGGGAGGAGCGAGAGCGAGGAGCAAGAGCAAGTTTGCTCTTGCACCCGCTCTCGCCGAGGGGAGGAGCGAGAGCGAGGAGCAAGAGCAAGTTGCTCTTGCACCCGCTCTCGCCGAGGGGAGGAGCGAGAGCGAGGAGCAAGAGCAAGTTGCTCTTGCACCCGCTCTCGCCGAGGGGAGGAGCGAGAGCGAGGAGCAAGAGCAAGTTGCTCTTGCACCCGCTCTCGCCGAGGGGAGGAGCGAGAGCGAGGAGCAAGAGCAAGTTGCTCTTGCACCCGCTCTCGCCGAGGGGAGGAGCGAGAGCGAGGAGCAAGAGCAAGTTGCTCTTGCACCCGCTCTCGCCGAGGGGAGGAGCGAGAGCGAGGAGCAAGAGCAAGTTGCTCTTGCACCCGCTCTCGCCGAGGGGAGGAGCGAGAGCGAGGAGCAAGAGCAAGTTGCTCTTGCACCCGCTCTCGCCGAGGGGAGGAGCGAGAGCGAGGAGCAAGAGCAAGTTGCTCTTGCACCCGCTCTCGCCGAGGGGAGGAGCGAGAGCGAGGAGCAAGAGCAAGTTGCTCTTGCACCCGCTCTCGCCGAGGGGAGGAGCGAGAGCGAGGAGCAAGAGCAAGTTGCTCTTGCACCCGCTCTCGCCGAGGGGAGGAGCGAGAGCGAGGAGCAAGAGCAAGTTGCTCTTGCACCCGCTCTCGCCGAGGGGAGGAGCGAGAGCGAGGAGCAAGAGCAAGTTGCTCTTGCACCCGCTCTCGCCGAGGGGAGGAGCGAGAGCGAGGAGCAAGAGCAAGTTGCTCTTGCACCCGCTCTCGCCGAGGGGAGGAGCGAGAGCGAGGAGCAAGAGCAAGTTGCTCTTGCACCCGCTCTCGCCGAGGGGAGGAGCGAGAGCGAGGAGCAAGAGCAAGTTGCTCTTGCACCCGCTCTCGCCGAGGGGAGGAGCGAGAGCGAGGAGCAAGAGCAAGTTGCTCTTGCACCCGCTCTCGCCGAGGGGAGGAGCGAGAGCGAGGAGCAAGAGCAAGTTGCTCTTGCACCCGCTCTCGCCGAGGGGAGGAGCGAGAGCGAGGAGCAAGAGCAAGTTGCTCTTGCACCCGCTCTCGCCGAGGGGAGGAGCGAGAGCGAGGAGCAAGAGCAAGTTGCTCTTGCACCCGCTCTCGCCGAGGGGAGGAGCGAGAGCGAGGAGCAAGAGCAAGTTGCTCTTGCACCCGCTCTCGCCGAGGGGAGGAGCGAGAGCGAGGAGCAAGAGCAAGTTGCTCTTGCACCCGCTCTCGCCGAGGGGAGGAGCGAGAGCGAGGAGCAAGAGCAAGTTGCTCTTGCACCCGCTCTCGCCGAGGGGAGGAGCGAGAGCGAGGAGCAAGAGCAAGTTGCTCTTGCACCCGCTCTCGCCGAGGGGAGGAGCGAGAGCGAGGAGCAAGAGCAAGTTGCTCTTGCACCCGCTCTCGCCGAGGGGAGGAGCGAGAGCGAGGAGCAAGAGCAAGTTGCTCTTGCACCCGCTCTCGCCGAGGGGAGGAGCGAGAGCGAGGAGCAAGAGCAAGTTGCTCTTGCACCCGCTCTCGCCGAGGGGAGGAGCGAGAGCGAGGAGCAAGAGCAAGTTGCTCTTGCACCCGCTCTCGCCGAGGGGAGGAGCGAGAGCGAGGAGCAAGAGCAAGTTGCTCTTGCACCCGCTCTCGCCGAGGGGAGGAGCGAGAGCGAGGAGCAAGAGCAAGTTGCTCTTGCACCCGCTCTCGCCGAGGGGAGGAGCGAGAGCGAGGAGCAAGAGCAAGTTGCTCTTGCACCCGCTCTCGCCGAGGGGAGGAGCGAGAGCGAGGAGCAAGAGCAAGTTGCTCTTGCACCCGCTCTCGCCGAGGGGAGGAGCGAGAGCGAGGAGCAAGAGCAAGTTGCTCTTGCACCCGCTCTCGCCGAGGGGAGGAGCGAGAGCGAGGAGCAAGAGCAAGTTGCTCTTGCACCCGCTCTCGCCGAGGGGAGGAGCGAGAGCGAGGAGCAAGAGCAAGTTGCTCTTGCACCCGCTCTCGCCGAGGGGAGGAGCGAGAGCGAGGAGCAAGAGCAAGTTGCTCTTGCACCCGCTCTCGCCGAGGGGAGGAGCGAGAGCGAGGAGCAAGAGCAAGTTGCTCTTGCACCCGCTCTCGCCGAGGGGAGGAGCGAGAGCGAGGAGCAAGAGCAAGTTGCTCTTGCACCCGCTCTCGCCGAGGGGAGGAGCGAGAGCGAGGAGCAAGAGCAAGTTGCTCTTGCACCCGCTCTCGCCGAGGGGAGGAGCGAGAGCGAGGAGCAAGAGCAAGTTGCTCTTGCACCCGCTCTCGCCGAGGGGAGGAGCGAGAGCGAGGAGCAAGAGCAAGTTGCTCTTGCACCCGCTCTCGCCGAGGGGAGGAGCGAGAGCGAGGAGCAAGAGCAAGTTGCTCTTGCACCCGCTCTCGCCGAGGGGAGGAGCGAGAGCGAGGAGCAAGAGCAAGTTGCTCTTGCACCCGCTCTCGCCGAGGGGAGGAGCGAGAGCGAGGAGCAAGAGCAAGTTGCTCTTGCACCCGCTCTCGCCGAGGGGAGGAGCGAGAGCGAGGAGCAAGAGCAAGTTGCTCTTGCACCCGCTCTCGCCGAGGGGAGGAGCGAGAGCGAGGAGCAAGAGCAAGTTGCTCTTGCACCCGCTCTCGCCGAGGGGAGGAGCGAGAGCGAGGAGCAAGAGCAAGTTGCTCTTGCACCCGCTCTCGCCGAGGGGAGGAGCGAGAGCGAGGAGCAAGAGCAAGTTGCTCTTGCACCCGCTCTCGCCGAGGGGAGGAGCGAGAGCGAGGAGCAAGAGCAAGTTGCTCTTGCACCCCGCTCTCGCCGAGGGGAGGAGCGAGAGCGAGGAGCAAGAGCAAGTTGCTCTTGCACCCCGCTCTCGCCGAGGGGAGGAGCGAGAGCGAGGAGCAAGAGCAAGTTGCTCTTGCACCCCGCTCTCGCCGAGGGGAGGAGCGAGAGCGAGGAGCAAGAGCAAGTTGCTCTTGCACCCCGCTCTCGCCGAGGGGAGGAGCGAGAGCGAGGAGCAAGAGCAAGTTGCTCTTGCACCCCGCTCTCGCCGAGGGGAGGAGCGAGAGCGAGGAGCAAGAGCAAGTTGCTCTTGCACCCCGCTCTCGCCGAGGGGAGGAGCGAGAGCGAGGAGCAAGAGCAAGTTGCTCTTGCACCCCGCTCTCGCCGAGGGGAGGAGCGAGAGCGAGGAGCAAGAGCAAGTTGCTCTTGCACCCCGCTCTCGCCGAGGGGAGGAGCGAGAGCGAGGAGCAAGAGCAAGTTGCTCTTGCACCCCGCTCTCGCCGAGGGGAGGAGCGAGAGCGAGGAGCAAGAGCAAGTTGCTCTTGCACCCCGCTCTCGCCGAGGGGAGGAGCGAGAGCGAGGAGCAAGAGCAAGTTGCTCTTGCACCCCGCTCTCGCCGAGGGGAGGAGCGAGAGCGAGGAGCAAGAGCAAGTTGCTCTTGCACCCCGCTCTCGCCGAGGGGAGGAGCGAGAGCGAGGAGCAAGAGCAAGTTGCTCTTGCACCCCGCTCTCGCCGAGGGGAGGAGCGAGAGCGAGGAGCAAGAGCAAGTTGCTCTTGCACCCCGCTCTCGCCGAGGGGAGGAGCGAGAGCGAGGAGCAAGAGCAAGTTGCTCTTGCACCCCGCTCTCGCCGAGGGGAGGAGCGAGAGCGAGGAGCAAGAGCAAGTTGCTCTTGCACCCCGCTCTCGCCGAGGGGAGGAGCGAGAGCGAGGAGCAAGAGCAAGTTGCTCTTGCACCCCGCTCTCGCCGAGGGGAGGAGCGAGAGCGAGGAGCAAGAGCAAGTTGCTCTTGCACCCCGCTCTCGCCGAGGGGAGGAGCGAGAGCGAGGAGCAAGAGCAAGTTGCTCTTGCACCCCGCTCTCGCCGAGGGGAGGAGCGAGAGCGAGGAGCAAGAGCAAGTTGCTCTTGCACCCCGCTCTCGCCGAGGGGAGGAGCGAGAGCGAGGAGCAAGAGCAAGTTGCTCTTGCACCCCGCTCTCGCCGAGGGGAGGAGCGAGAGCGAGGAGCAAGAGCAAGTTGCTCTTGCACCCCGCTCTCGCCGAGGGGAGGAGCGAGAGCGAGGAGCAAGAGCAAGTTGCTCTTGCACCCCGCTCTCGCCGAGGGGAGGAGCGAGAGCGAGGAGCAAGAGCAAGTTGCTCTTGCACCCCGCTCTCGCCGAGGGGAGGAGCGAGAGCGAGGAGCAAGAGCAAGTTGCTCTTGCACCCCGCTCTCGCCGAGGGGAGGAGCGAGAGCGAGGAGCAAGAGCAAGTTGCTCTTGCACCCCGCTCTCGCCGAGGGGAGGAGCGAGAGCGAGGAGCAAGAGCAACGTT
>CAMAOG010000329.1:22500-51397 GCA_945859605.1 Lumbricus rubellus | reverse complement strand
TTGTTTTCTATTATATTACTGTCGAAAGTAGATTTCTAGCAATGAGGACATCTGGATGATTTATACTTGCTAAGTATAATTAATCACTGTCTTTTATTTGTCATTAAATAGGCTACGTTCATTTATGTGCGCAACTGAGCAGCAAGTTGGCTGTCGAACTAACTGGTGATCATCGGCTCATCAAAAGCCAACATACAATGAATTGTCATAATACAATGAATTGTAATCGTTCTGCGTTGTGTCAGTTTGAAATTGTACAAAGATTATTATCTTCAACAGAAGACAAGAGTAGGCTACTGCCACAGTGGATGTAAACCGTCGCCAAGTGCACGAACGGAGTGCGACTAACTTTATTGAGACGCAAAAGTAATTACTATACATTACAAGATACATCCGTGCCCAGTGGCGTATATCCAGGAGTTTATTATGGGGTGGTTTATGGCCTGGCCGGATGCCCTTCCTGACACCAACCCAACAGCATTACAGTAAATAAAAGGGATTAAAGTAACACAGAGAATAAAGTAAGAAAAACAATTGTTACTACAAAAATGCTTTTTTTTCTTTATTAAAGTGAATAAATAACCTTTAAAAAACTTTTTCCTAAGCCAATGGGGGTGTTTTAACCCCCTAAACCCTCCTTGTCTACGCCACTGTCCGTGACTGTTTACATGCACGATTTTAGCACACAAACTCATCTAAATTTACTATCCTATCAGGTATAGTCCCATTTCCACACTGTTCCGGCTATTATAGATCTACATAATTTACATAACATCGCATCACAAAGAGTGCACAACTCCCACATATATACATGTAGGCTACTGAACTCGTCTGTCCATGGAAGATAAAGTGGACCTGACAATTCATTGATCTCACGAGAGAGACTCACTCGTGAGAAAGGGGAAAACTCGGGAATAATAAGCAAACAAAAAGTCTATAGAGTCTCTCTCTCACGAGACTATACGGTGGTGCTCTGAAGTCTTGCCACCACACCAAGCGTCGTTTTCGTTGCGTAACAGACAGAAACCCATTTAGTAGAGAAAGAAGAATAAACGAAAGATTGGAATTAACGACCCTCTAAAGACGAAGCTTTTCTCGCTTTTGCAGAACGAGACCCCGTGCTGTTTATTCTTTGCATCGATCCGTGCTAATGGGATAGTGATGGAAACTGAGAGTCTGCTGTGCGAAATTTATTTTGGGTTTTTCCATGGAGCGACTTTTAATGCACTTGCGTTCTCTTCTTGTTCGAAACTTATTTAGCAGATGATACAAAAGGCAGTGTCCTGTAGGCCTATACGACGATGTAGTCTCGCGAAACAATCTCGAAGTCTCTCCAGAGGATATACTTTAAAATAGATTATCCCCATTCCCCGCCCCTATCTGCTTTACGGTAAACTCGCCCTCTCGTAGATTATTAGCCTAGAACTTAAATTGCTACGCCCCCCTCATCGAAACGAACTTTACCCTTGGAGACCGTATATTAGCTTAATGTGATCTTACAAGAGCATATAATATTATAGAGTCCATCTCTGCTAAAGTTAATGACTAGTCTAAGCAGCTTCGTTTACTGTAAAGCTTTTTCTATGATATTATTGGCTTGAATCTTCATGGTAAAGCAGAAAGGAATAATACACAGAAAATAAAAGACTATATCGAAGTCAAGCAAGAGTAATTTTTGCTGTCTTTCACTATACTCAGCTCAGAACGAAGTCGTTTTCCCTCGTAGACGAGTTTTCTGACATTCAAGATAAAAAATTATTCCTCTGAATATCTTCTACATGTATATACAAATTATTATACATATTATACATGTATAGTATACATCACTGACGTAGGCTATCACGTTGAGCCTTTTCTCCGAAAACTGTTCTGAACGGTTCCATATAGATTCTGGAGCTAATGCATCTAAATGCATTTATCCCAGCCTATATACAATGTTCTGACGAGAACCGAAGGACCTAATATATATATATATATATATATATATATTAGGTCATCGTTTCAACGAGATCACCACCCAGACCTACATGTAAGCCAATGCAGGACTACATGTATTGTATATATTTAATTATATTTATGTGAGGAATATTCTTTGATGGCTTAATAATACTTCAAGCGTCGACTCTATTTTATTTGAAGCAGCGAGTCAGCGACGTGTTGTTCTTATGTAGTTCTGTCTTCTTTTCAATTCACTGACATTGTCTTGTTGATACCAGATTTCTTTGTGAATTTTTGATAGGCTTGTGCTTGATCTATTAATGGTATAGGCCTAATTTAGATCAAGAAATCTCATGGATGGATGGATGGATGGGTGGATGGATGGATGGATGGATGGATGGATGGATGGATGGATAGATGGATGGATGGATGAGTGGATGGATGGATGGATGGATGGATGGATGGATGGATGAGTGGATGGATGGATGGATGGATGGATGGATGGGTGGATGGATGGATGGATGGATGGATGGGTGGATGGATGGATGGATGGATGAGTGGATGAGTGGATGCTTTATCGTATTCAATTTTTCATCATCGTCTGACTGCGGTCCTTTATGCGTCCATACCCATTCGTACTCCCTCTGTCTCCTCCAACTTCTACTCCTCCTTCTCTTTATCCTTCTTCTCAACCATAACCACCGCATCCCCTACTGCAGCTATTTTTCTTCTCCCCATTCGGCCTCTCTCTCCAATACCATCATCACTACTGCCGACTCCTTTTCTCTTTTCTGGTCACTTCTCTTCTATCTGTTCGTCCAAAGCTGTTTCTCTACTTTTCAGGTCCTTCCGAGACTCTGAGTCTCATTCTTCCTCTCCTTTATAATTTCTCATATAGCCTAATTTCTGAGTTTCTGTCTGATTTAATATAAATTCTCGTCTGTTCGTCTTCTTCATTAAACTGATATTGTTGAAAAAATACCAACAAATCAATGTCAACGCAAATTGTTTCCTTAATTACTATCTCGTACAATGTCTGGCGCCTTCTGCTGATTCAAATTTACTCAGGAAAAGTCCAATTAAATGGACGGTTCCTCAGTATACGTCCAGAGGCAATATCGCGGCGTATGCTACTGCTCCTGCTGCTTCTGCTACTGATACTACTAGGTCTACTACTGCTGCAGTCACTGATACTGCTACTGAGCACTGCTGCCGGTGGCGTCTGGAACTAAACAGTGTCACTTCAGACTACCAAACTGCTCTAACTATCGAATCGGTTTATGGTGAAACTTTGGATGCTGGCAATCTAGATCTATACACCTCAAAAAGACATGAATCAGATCCAGATTTCAAAAACTAGTATGAGCCATGATGCAACTAATAAATAAACCGTTGAATTTGAGGAGTCTGTGAAAACCTAAATGCGGAAAATTTCGGCAAATTTAATAGGAATTTTTTATCATGTCTCAACTGTTATAATTATCTGCTCGAAACTCTTACAGAATATTGCGTGACATGAGTTGAGGTAAATATATTGGTCTAAACACACAGAATCCAATATGGCCTAAGTGTGACAGACGTTGCTGCAACTCTGAGAAAGCAAACAAAAATTGCAGTCTAATTCTTTGACCGATAAGTGTAACTCTAGCACTGGAACCAGCAGAAAAAGTGACCTATCTACATTATGATATAGGGACCTACGTCGCTCATTAATTTATTACTTTGTTCGAAATATCCAACTGGTTTCGAATCCAAGAATATTTAGACCACATATAAATTTTTCAGTTACCAGTGAAACTTGGTTCCTTAAATTGGGCCACACGTCATAATGTAAGATCTATCACTGGTCTGATCAGTCACTTCAGTTGAACATTGTATATGGCAGAGTTTATGTGCAAGGGAAAACCAATCGTAAAATAATTAATCGTGACTGAATTTCAGGCCCTTTTAGTGACGGATTAATAGCCCTATACTGCCCGTGCACGTATGGGCAGCGGTACTGAAGGATGTAGCCTGAAAAGTAGGTCTATAATTAATGGAAGAAACGTGTACAAGCTATAGCTGGAATCATTACGTGACTCTAGCATTAACTGCGATGTAGTCGTATGTCATTTCGTGCCCACGCTGTCAGAATTTAATGGAACTGTATACTATATATAGGCTACTCGACGATGTGGTTCTGTGTTGTTCTGGTCTACTGTCATTCATAACATAAATACAGTAATGAATCACCTACAATTAGCTTATATAGCGCATCCTGCAGAAACGACGATGGAATAATATTTTGATTGCAGATCGATTGGCTTACAACGTGTTTAAACGGAAGTCAGCAATTAATGGCAACGTCTGAGTATTGACACTAGTTAAACGACCAAAGTCCTGAGCTTCGATAAATATTGTGTCCAGCGTGAAGAAATTCGTGTGAGTCTCTGTCTGTCTTTCTGTCCGTCTGTCTGTCTGTCTGTCCGTCTGCCTGTCTGTCCGTCTGCCTGCATGTCTGTCTGTCAGGCTGTCTGTCTGTCGTCTGTCCGCCTATCTGTCCATTTGCCTGTTATTTCTTTTTCGACTCATTCCTTCTCTTTCTGTCATTCCTTTTATCAATAAACATAATTATACGTCCATTCGTTTTGCGGACCGACTGATTAAATATTTTATGATCTTAATTTACCAGTTTCTAAATAGACCTCTTTTCTACGTAGTTTCCGGCCTTTACTTATTTAACTTTTGTCCATTTTCTAGTTTTCTTCCTTCTGTATTTTCTTCTTTCTTCTCTATTTCGCTTTCATTTATTTTCACACGCTTTTTTCAGTTTGCTCTTTTCTCTGTCTATGTATTTCTATGTTCTTTCTATTCTATCCATTTTACTGTCTTTTTATCTCCATACTTACTTTCTGCTTAATTTCTTCACTCATTGCTTTCCTGCCTTATGTATAGCCTACCTATCGACCTTTTTTCTTCCGTTTTTCATCCCTTTCGCTGTGGTCGCTCTCGCTTCCTCCATTCTTCCACGCTCGCTTTAAAGCCCCAGCTGGTTTTGCTGCCCTTTGTTCCTTCCACACGTTGGGGTCGTGATTTAGCTGCTTCTTTCCTGAGGCATATTTCTAACACTTGGACTATAAATACCGTCTGAGCTGAAAAGTCCTTAAGCAGCTCACATCAAAGGCATCGTAAACTTTCTAACAGCATCAGAAAACGAGTGACTTTATTGGTCAAAGGGCGACTATATAGACTATTTCATATATATATATATATAGGTCTAAATATACTGAACACACCACCCGATATCAGTAGAAGCTTACCGGTATATTTATAATAGTAGGCCTATATACTGTATACGTATATAGACCTATACATACTACATAATTATATACTCTTTGTTGGGTAGATTATATGTGGCTGTGTTAAATATATGATCGTGGGCAATGAATGAGCACAAAGGCTTTTGCTGAATAAGACTGCATGCATTAGATTGCTTATTTCTAAAACAACAGCGATATTATGTATACGGCTGAGGTTAAATTCAAAATTTATGATCAGTTTTATTTTGTCGTAATCATAATCGCGAGCGCTGTTTGCAAGTTTTCGATTGTCAAGACAAGACGATCTCCTCGAGAGCAAATAAAAGATTAAAAAGAATAGAACAATTCGAGATGAGTAGTTTGGAGAAGTGACGTTTTAAGTATATATCGAGTGATGGACGGTCAAGAAGAAATTGCAAGACGCAATTGTTGTATACGCACGGGCATGGTAAACGTCTGAGCGTAAAATCCAAATGCCTTCAGTGGTCAGTATAGGCCTAATATGTGAAGCAGAAAAATTCAGCCAATGCAAGGAGCAACAATGAATAGAAGAGTAGCCTATATAGTAATATTTGGAAGAAAAACGCGAAAGAAAGGTTAACACTTTGGTGCCAGTAGCTAGCAAACGGTATTGCATCAAGTGCGTATTTAAAATTATGTCAGGGTAAATAACTAATGTCGGTGAATTAAACTACCAAACGTTTGGCCAAAGGGTTCAGTCGCGCAAGAGACCATGCGTTAGCGCACCGTGCGTACGTGACGTAAGATGCAGCATTGCCCTTGGTAGATGTCGTCCAAAGTTTGGTTGAAACTAGGTTAGCAACCGTCGTAGAGTTTGCTCGTCGCTTATGCGCTGTGTATGATTAAAGCACTTACATGTTGCTCTGGCATACATGTAATTTGTAGGCCTACCCTATGAATGTCCTAATTCAATTCTCAGATTATGCTCAACGGAAACCAACAAAATTCCATTAGCATAGAGGTATATTATTATGGCCTCTTATACTAAGAAATGTTCGTGATAAGTTTTAGACATTTGCACGCGTATTCTGTTGCTACATGTAGGCCTCGATACATAAAAGGCCCAATTAAAGGCAAGTTGCATGTGCTTGTAATGCAAACTCTGGTCAATTATAGGAGCATGAAAAGCGCTTCATATGGTGTGCCATGTGCCATGGATAGAATTATACTTCAAACGTAAATCACGAATCGCATGCTTTTGTAAGGAAGAAAGCTCTCTGTGACCAGACCAAATTAGTACACAAAGCTCCATCGGTCTGGTCTCGATCTATAGGCTATGGCGTGCGGCTATTGAAAGAAACCCACAAAACCATTGCTCTTTCTGTGGCGTGTATTATGTAGCGCTATATGTATTCATCAGCTGTGACCAATTAAGCCTAATGGCCATAGTTCATGGTGGAAGTTGAGAAAGATTTCAGATAATAGACTCTATTCTTTGACATCTAGTATTATTAGGAACTTCTGTTTTATTTAGTTTCCGAAGTGCAAACCGACGACTATAGAACGAGACATTTGCTCGACTAAGTTCTCGTGTGGATTAGTTTCCAGCACATTGAACACTAATAAACAGCCATGCGATTATGCTGAGTTCACTTGCTGTATACGACAGCGATCAAATGAGCAGATAGTAGCGAAATCTACATTGAAACGGGCGGCGTTGACGGTGGTGAAGGACCTCAACCGATCAAATCACTGAAAGATGACCATCAGGGTATACAGACCAAACGATTGTGTAGGCCTACATTTGCATTTTGGTAGCCTGGCTTTTGATATCGCTCATATGTTTTTAATCCAACCGTTCCCGATACTTCGCTTTTGTGGGCGCTGTAGAAGTTACTAGTTTATGATTACGATATAATATGTCTGTCCGACAGAGAATGTAGTCTACAATTACTACTTTTGGTTTGTGGCCAACCATCAAGTTCTCACTTCTATTTATGTTAAAGTGCCAACCTGAGGGCTTTCTATCGTTACGGGGAATTCGGTGCATGTATTCGGTTTCATATCGTACGATATTACATAGATCTAATATAGCCCCATGTGCACAATGTAGTTTGCAGACTTTATTATGGATTGCAGTAAATCTCTGTGGAGTGTCGAACGCTATGATACATCTGCGGAACTTATTTTATAGAGATGAAACGCAGGTTCCATTCATTCGTCTTTGCCAAACGCAGATAGCCACCAACGTAGACCTATAATAATTATTATATGCATAGACCGATCGTTTTTACTATCTGACTGCATGTATACATTGTATAGCCTACGGATGTCTGTTCTTGCTCTAAGGATTCCGCCAGGGAAAATCTAGTTATGGTTTTTATATATCGCCGAGAATTGACCCCGCAGAGACCACAACAATAAAACTCTAAATAAGCAGATTATCGTCGTATACTGCAAAAGTCTCAGTTGTCTGAGTTGTCTGAGATTTAAGGGATTGGTCTGAAGTGCATGCATCCAATGTTGTATGATCATCAGTTCATTCTGCAGCGCTTCCTAACTTCGACTACATACCGTCCAGAAAAGCCGTTTCCAGCGCAGAAAGGTGACAAATCATCGATCCGTATTCAACCCACCATGGCAAGCAGATGCAAATGTCGCCGTTTCATTAGGGTTCTTCCTCCTCCCATCCTGGAAAGTCAGCGCAATCTGGAATGGCAAACAAAGGTTTGTGGCTGAGAGATGGCCCTACGCCTTGTCCCCCATGGGATAGGTAAATCAGACCTGCATGCTGTAAACGGGGGTTGGCCGGTATCTGCCCATTGAGCAGAGATCTATGGCAGGGGTATAATGAAGCAGAACAGAACAGAAGTGTCTTCGCCGCGGACTTTAATCGTAACCCAGCAATTTTGATATCGACGTATCTGTGTAAGGGACCGTGGGTTCTCCCTCTCCCTCTCCCTCTCCCTCTCCCTCTCCCACTCCCTCTCCCTCTCCCTCTCCCTCTCCCTCTCCATCTTCATCTCCCTCTCCCTCTCCCTCTCCCTCTCCCTCTCCCTCTCCCTCTCCCTCTCCCTCTCCCTCTCCCTCTCCCTCTCCCTCTCCCTCTCCCTCTCCCTCTCCCTCTCCCTCTCCCTCTCCCTCTCCCTCTCCCTCTCCCTCTCCCTCTCCCTCTCCCTCTCCCTCTCCCTCTCCCTCTCCCTCTCCCTCTCCCTCTCCCTCTCCCTCTCCCTCTCCCTCTCCCTGTCTCTCCGCCTGAATTGCTCTGTTTCGTGGTCAATCTTATTTATGCCACTATGTGGCTATGACTGTCTATGTGTCGCTGTCTGTCTCTGTTTCTATCTCTTTCTTTGTTTCTGTCATGTCCCTGTCTGTCTGTCTGTCTGTCTGTCTGTCTGTCTGTCTGTCTCTCTCTCTCTCTGTTGTCTTTTGGTAACATTATACGGTGAATTCATAGCATAGAGCACCATATTGCACGATACAAGCGATCCTTTTGTTTTTGTTTTTAAAATTAATATTTCATCAGTTAATAATTATTACGCAGAGCATCTCACCATACATCATAATAGCGTTACCATGATATAGACCGATACGATGATTTTTTTCACTGAACTTTTCAACCATTTTCAATCACTTAGCGATCGAAATTGCGATGAGCCAGAATTAAATGTCCGACGTCAATAATTTTTGTGTCGGTCGGACAAAGTACAAAGCGGTTGGTTGGTGTGTCCGTCAATGTGCGCGTTTTATAAGTTCTTAGTCAACCGATGAACCAAGTAGGATAGCCACACAGACAGCCACACAGACAGCCACACAGACAGCCACACAGACAGCCACACAGACAGCCACACAGACAGCCACACAGCAACACACACAACCACACACACAGCCACACACACAGCCACACAGACAGCCACACAGACAGCCACACAGACAGCCACACAGACAGTCACACACACAGACAGCCACACAGGCAGACAGCCACACAGACAGCCACACAGACATACGGTCGGAGAGCCATGCGGTGAGAAGCAAAGACGACGATGAAATGAGAGCCGTATATTGAATGATTCTATTTGGATGCATTGCGTCAAATTCGTTTCAATTTCTGGAAGGAACTCGTCAGTGGAGGAGTAAACAGATTCTGCTTCAAGTAAGAAGTCAATGCAGAGAAGAAGGCAGAGAAGAAGATGGCAGAGAAGACGGACGAGAATAATGGAATATATTAGACGACGGCTTGAACGCTGACATCCGATCTCATCTCGAGAGCTGTCTTTCAGATCGAAAACAGACAGAACGTAAACGAAGTGAATGGAAGTTTTCACAACACCCATAACAGACACATTGTTCTATATCATATATCATGATACAGTGCATGTGACTTCTGTAGCACCCATAACACATACATTGTTCTATATCATATATCATGATACAGTTGTGACTTCTGTAGCACCCGTAACACATTGTTCTATCTCGTATATCATGATACAGTGCATGTGACTTCTGTAGCACCCGTAACACATTGTTCCATCTCATATGTGTCATGATACAGTGCATGTGACTTCTGTAGCATTCGTTTCCTAAATGCATCTCCTATCAAGACGAAGGTAATTCATGGAAATAAATAAAAGTCTAACAGACGTTGGTCTAATACTGATATCCTATAAATATTGTGATGGTCAGTCAGAAGTGGAAGAGCAAATCGAAGAGAAGTTATTGGGCACCTCAAGTATTTGCACATGTAGGCCTATACTATAGGAGACAGGCAGGTGATTACAATGGTTTGAGATGCACAATAAACTTAGGCCAAGCTTCGTCATTTACTCATCTGTAAGTATTACGCTGTATCATCATCATCATCATCATCATCATCATCATCATCATCATCATCATCATCATCATCATCATCATCATCATCATCATCATCATCATCATCATCATCATCATCATCATCATCATCATCATCCTCATCATCATCATCATCATCATCATCATCGTCATCATCATCATCATCATCCACATCACTTTCCTCTTCATTTTTTGATTTCAAGATACCAACATGTTGCAGAATGCAATTGGATTCCAGTTGACGTTTTATATTAATGTTGGTCTAACCATCTAAATAGCGTATAGGTCTACATGCATTGGAGTGGTATAAAACACTGAGCAACGTGGTAAAGGAGATACAAAGCATTCCTTTGCAATGCCCAATACTTTGAAGATTGAAGAGCACACTTAAAATGAAAGAATCATTACTTGAATTATTTGAGAAGAAGAGGAATCGTCGTTGAAATGGAAACAGACAACTTTTTCTTTTAAGAGCCGGAAAAAGCAAAAGAATCTTTGTTTCTCTGTTCAACAATCGTCCGAAATGGGTCTCGCAATTTCAGACAGTTCGTTGACCGTCTGCGTTTTGCCGCGTCTCTCTGGTCACGTGCAAAAGATTTCGAAACCATAGCAACGGATCCAAATGAAGCTGTCAATCCCCTTCCGAATGCTAACGAGTTTACGCCAAAACAGGCACAATGGACGCCGTGGTCCAAACAAACGACTAAAATGGCGGATCGTTTCAAATGAAAAATTGCTGTTTTCTTGAACTTCTACATAACAACACAACACATGGTACATGGACGAACGATGTTGTCATTCGATACTTAGTGCGACTGTGCGTTACCTGCTGAATGTATTCTGTATAGGCTACGCGTATAATACCGAACGTGCGTTAGCCAAAATATAAAGTAGGCTACGGATTGAACGCTAATAAGAAAAATGTAATTGCAATTGCACTACTGTATAATGAGCGAAATAGGCTTCAGTTTTGTAGCAACTGGTATACAATGTTATGCACACGGTACGTAGACTACAATCGTACATATGATCGTATTTTGGACAAAACAAATTATGCGAGTTATCACAAGCAACAACTGTTGAGTGGCAGGGCTTTTTAACGTGCATGCAGTTGTACACAAAATGTGCAGTTCCAAATGGATTTGTGCAATTGTAGAAGCACTTCTGTACAGTTAAAACTAGCAAAGAGTTATTGACCTCCGATTGGAAGTAATTTATCATGGAGTATGGGAAAGGAAAGAAGGAGTTGTGCAGTTCTAAAAATTCCTAAGAACAGCCCTGTTGAGTGGAATTGTGAGTGCAGTCGCGACACTACAGCGCTGAATCGGAGTTTACGCCGAAGGATATGAGCAATTGCAAGTGAAGGACTTGCTCTTGGTCCCTACGCGGCGGCTTAAGGTAGATTCGATCCCGATAGAGACAGGAAGCAATCGGTCTGTCGATTGTGCGATGTTCACCCGATTAAAAGAAACCGGGGTCCTCTGGAGAATTCATCGTTTTATAGTCTATACAGAACTGCAAGACTACACGTACATACTTTGTCATTCATCCCTGCCTATTCCCTTCTGCCAGAGCGTGTCTGCAAGCTTTCCATTAGGACTTCCCTAGAGTTGTCTGTCTGCCAAGCATTAAAACATCGCCCATCCCTTTTCCTGCAACGCTTCGCTCTCTTCCCTTCGCTTTAAGTGACGGTCGACATTCTACATGTATACGCCGAAGATTATATCATACATCAAATCGATCGCTGTGGGACACATTTCAGCGCATTTCACCGTAAACATGTAGGCGTAACCTCACCCGACTCTCAAAGGGCTTCCATTTTTATCAGCTACGCGCTCATAAAGTATCTATTGACTTCGTTAGAACTCCGTGACACGGAAGATGCAGATAGGGGGCCAAAGAACGCACGTTAAAGAAACGCTGCCGTCAATGCAATAATACTCGTGGGGCAGCTAAGTCCATAACTCTATAATACCAAACGTAGAGGTCATTGATCATAGTTCGGGGATTATATTCGACGGATACACAGCCTCAGTATAAATAGAATCATCGAAAGAGATTGAATAGAAATCACGGCCTCCTGTAAGACCGACCTTAAAGCCGGAGTTTTAGGTCACTTACGTCGATCAGTCAGCTACTATTCTGCACGCTGCTGCTGCTGCTGCTCCTACTCCTGTCTATAGCTTTATTTTGTTGTTACAGATGGCCTAGGCTACTACCGGAACCTAGGTTCCTCAGGGTCGTAGTCCTATTGAACCATTTTTGTTTTTACCTTTTAAATATCACTTGTTTTTCAATGTCAATACTATTACCTGGATTCAATAAAATAAATGTATGGTTATGGTTATGGCTATGATGATGATGCTTCTGCTGCTGCTGATGATGATGATGCTATGCCATGTGATGATGCTATGCCATGCTATGCTATGTTCTTCTACCGCTTGAGTATCACCGCCTCTCTGGTGATGAAGCAATCGCTGCCGCCTGTCATAAGTTCACTGAAGCCGAATAAGCAATTAAAGAATCGAATGAATAAAAGATCGAATACAAAAAACGGACAATTTAATAAATTAAGTCCGCTCTGTCTTGTACTAAGAAAATGCAACCTTGAATGATAGTGCAGCGGCATTGACCATGTAGCTATTATTACGAACGGCAGTGACTATATTTCGTAACTGGATGTTACTTCGGCAAAATTTTAACCGCTCGTCACTATATAAACGGCTTCTTTATTGATCATTTTCTGAAAGCGCGATATATTCTGTTGCTTTCATTTTCAACCTCTTCAGTCAACCGTAGCGAAATTTGAATTCCGCAGACGAAGTCCTGAATCTTTGTTTCTCCCCGGAGCGTTTCCACCCGGACGTCCTCACGACCCAGGAAACATGAACTCGTGATCATGTTGGGTTCAACGGGTGCTACGATACGTTCATAAAACGACAAACCTCTTTCTCCTCCTCCTCAGATGTCTCTGTGTCTCATTTCATCCCGTCTTTCCCTCTCCTCCTCAGACATGTCTCGGTCTCATTTCGTCCCGTCTTCCCCATCTCATTGTTGCTTTGCGTCTGCTTCATTCGACTGAACATAGAAATTTACAGAAGCAAACGGACACCATGTTGAAAGCTGCCGCACACATTGGTCACGTTCTACCAACACATCAAGCCACTTCCTAGCTCTTCAGCTTATATGATTTCATCCCTTCTATTCCGTCTGCTTCTTCGCCACTTCCATCTCCTCCTCATCTTGTCTCTCCTTCTCCGTCTACTCCTCATTTTCCTCCTTCTTCTTTTCCTCCTTCTTCTTTTCCTCCTCCTTCTTTTCCTTCTTCTCCTCCTCCTTTTCTTTCTCCTCCGTCTCCTCCTCCTTTTTTCTTTCCTTCCTCCTTCTTCTCCTTCTTCTCCTTCTTCTCTCCTTCTCTTCCTCCTCCTCCTTCTCCTCCCCTCCTCCTCCTCCTCCCTCTCCTTCTCCTACTTCTTATCCTTCTCCTCTGTTGATGAAATATAAAATAAAATATTCGTCTGCAACATTTATCAATGAATAGGGCCTACAATAATAAATGTTAAATGCTATGATTACAATGACTTATAAGCCTAAAGTCACGATTACCAAAATGTTTGAACAAAAGAATAGAGAATGATGTTGATTAGGCTATATACAGAGATCGACAGTCGATAGTCATTGTGTACAACTGTGATCCATCGTGTTGATTGGCATTTCGAACAGCGTTTGTTTAATTTATGACTCTCTAAACTTTATAAAGTTAACCATCTCGGGCTTCAATTGTTTAATGTTCAACTGAAAGTGTCTGAGATGCATCAGTGATGGCAGCTTCCACATATAAGTGTCTGATGATGACTGCAGTCGGTGGCAGACGAAAAGCGAGATAATCAGTGACTGGTTAGATGCATACTGCACCACGGCCAGCAAATTAATCCTTCTAAACCGCTTTCAGGCATATTATGAGATTAGTAACTGGAGACGTTGTTATTGTTCATAACTGCCGGTCATTAAACAAAGGTCAATATTTATTTTTTTTGTGTTCATGCAGCGGCAAAGTTAAGACGCGGGATTTGACAGATTCTCTCTCCACATTCTCTCTCCACATGCGCTTTTTGTTTGCATTCAATACCTATACATAATAATATTCTCCTAAGCCCCGTTTCTTTTTACATACCGAACAATCTGGCGTCCTTTCGCATGTATTATTCAATCGGACATTTATATAGCGCTCCTTCAAGTAAGATAAACTACTCAGAGGCGCTCCCGACTCCAGCGCGCCTAAAAAGAACAGTTTTATGTTTAGTAAGGAACGATCCTGGTAGAGTCCCAGGGTGTAGGCGTGGTTCAAAAGGAAGGCCAGTCCAGACCACCGGACCAACCTCAGAAAAAGGCTCGATTCTTCATGGTGGCAGTATGAGCAAAAGGAATCAAGAGGACTCCCTTATCAGCAGAGGTCTATAGCAAGAGGAACGTGCATTCTCCTCCCATCGACCATTTCGACCGTTGCGTGCATCCAATTAGACCTGGGAGTGACTTTGGTCAGCTAATCTGACCCCACTTGGCCCTAAAGTGACTTGAGGTCGACTTTAAGTCGACTTCTTGGAGTCAAAACGACTTGACTCGACTTGGCAGAAAAACAACCGACTTCCGACTTGAAGTCGACTTCTGACGTGGTAATAGCCACTAGCATAGGTTACTAATGCAAGAAGTGAAGCGAATTTTTCCTGGCAAGCACTTATTTCGTATAGGCTATAACTACCAATGAGTAATGAGGCTTGAATACTTAATTGATGAATGAATTTGTTAAAGGTTTTATTAATCCCATTTCAGGCTGTTTGTGTTTCAGTTTGAATAGTTTTGTGATGCTTTGGGCCATCTAGTAGCCTAGACATTGCGATGGAAAATTACTAAGCCTATGAGTTTTAGCTTGCCCATTGTCTGTGATTATTCAGATTAGGCTACACTCATTATTTTTTTTTTATTATTAATATTAATGTTGAATAAATTTATCACACGCGCAAGGTCTAAGACAACATGGGGAACCGCAAACTTGCTACACTGAATGGCGTGTTATGATGATAATTAATTTGTAAGTCCGTTGTAATAACTATTCGGCCACTAACATCATCCCCCAACTTATCAAATAGCATTGCAAGCGCATCATCCGGCAGTAGGCTACTACTATAATAGTGACATAGGCCTACTCACTGACAGTAGAGCTTTCATTGTCCAATTGGCCCGTATAAAATAGTCTTTCCGTCTGCAGACAGATGCAGCGTACCAAAATAGCGCCAAACTATCGATTTAGGTTCAGCTTTCTTTGCGCCGAATTCACTGACCATTAGAAGTTCACGGATTTGCTCATGTTCATGCCTCGATAAGCACACGTTCTAATATTTTAGTAACATTTTGTTTTACCATTTTTAATTAAGCGCGAGTGCCTTAGCGTGACGTTTTAGCATTGAATAACAAATTATAATGAATAGATCGGCAGACGGCAGTCTGCACTGCACGCATAGCCTACAGGTAAAATATAGCCTAATCAGTCTCTGTTTAGCAAAGGCCTCACTCATTCTTGTAAGCCTAATTAAACACACTACAAAAGCTGCCCAAATGTTGTCCTGGTCTCACGATCAAAGTAACAAATTTAACTATGTTTGTGTCTCAAGTCGGTTTAAGTCGACTTGGGGTAAAAACAACTTCAAGTGACTTCTATCTACAAAATTCGACTTGGGGTCAGTTGCGGTGACCAGAAACGACCCGACCCGACTTGGGATGGCCAAGTCGACTGGGGTCGACTTATTGGGGTCGACTCCCAGGTCTACATCCAATGACCAGATCAAAATGAGTTCTTTAGATATTAAATTTTGGTCAGATATCAAGATTTATTTATGACTTGTCTCCCGTTGTTAATCAAAGTAATATGTTAACGTATTGTGTTCAATGCCATACATGTAACTGTAATAAAATATCGAGTCTGTCGTCCATGGAGTTTGCCGCTCCGCTCTTGCATGGATTTAATAGCCTATTATTAGCAACTTGGTTGCATAAAACCTTTCTTATGAACTTAGCTACTCACGATTAGACACAATTCTCAGTTTGTCATTGTTACCCAACGAGACAAAGAAGGCTAAACATTTCACGTAGGTTTATGGCAACGACCACTCTTCGGCGTATACAATAGGCCTACAGTGGCCCTACACGAATAGCCCGATATATCGTTCATACAATCATGACAATCGTATAACGGTTGTTCGGGTCCTCGTTGATAACGACACGAAAACCCTCATTTTATTCCTTTTTGCATTTACACTGCGTCCACTAAAATTTGTGCTCGCTAACATTTACTCACACGCGCACCCCACCCCCCCCCCCCAAACACACACACATAGCGAGAGTAGCATCTGTGCCATTTTTTCTCCAGACCGATCGAGCATGTCGCTAAAGAAGCACCGCAGCAATCACCTTTTATCGGTCAATGGTGGCAGAAGCCAGCTTTGAGGCTATCATCTATAAAAGACTATAAGCTTAGGTCGCAATTATTTCCATTGATTCGACGAAATTTTAAGATCACGTCGCTTCGATTAGACAACTCATTTCCATTTATAGGCCCTACTGGACGCTGGTGCTTTCCCCGGACCCGATTTATGAGGCGCCTTTGTTCAGTCTGTGTGTGTATGTTCGTGTCTGTCTGTCCGTGTCTGTCTGTCTGTCCGTCTGTCTGTCCGTGTCTGTCAGTGTCCGTTTTCATGTCTCTCTGTTTGTTTGTCTGTCCGTCGAGGACCTTGTCGTCCGATTAATCTGCTCGACTTACGTTTGGGGTTTTTGGAAAAAATAATGGATCTAGGCTAGTTTTTGTGTGTCTGCTGATCATCTACACTATACATTGTAATTTGTACAAGTGTACATTGTACATTGTACATTGTACAAGTGTGCATTGTGAATAGACGCATGAACCATGATTACATTGACCTAATTTCACTGCTAATGATGTCTGACTCTGACATTCTGATCTGGTGCAAGATAAGGTCTCCAAATCTCAGAATCTCTGTCCTCTGTCACCGAAATTGTCAATCGATGAATGATGTGCGATTGTAGTAGAAAGTATGTTGAGGCATTCCACTGCAGGGCCGCATTAAGAGAATGATGTGGTGGCCCTGTTCAGTAAAGCACACCTTAACCCGGTCCTGCATTCCACACCATGTAGCATCTTCAACATTTTAAAGACTCAGACGGTGGAAGACTTATCTAAGGCCGTTTGTTCACTAAAATTAAAAATGTTCTGAAACATTTCCCATTAAATCTTACAGTCGACTGATATTTTATTTGTCAATGAACGATGATAATCTGAACTATTATACATGTAGTTGGGAGCGTTGTCCAAAAGTGTATTTTTTGTCTGATTCAATAGAAGTCGTATGAGTATATGCTTTGTTCTGCATCTCCTTCATAGTCCTCTTCTTCTTCTTCTTCTTCTTCTTCTTCCTCTTCCTCTTCTTCTTCTTTTTCTTCTTCTTTTTTCTCTTCTTCTTCCTCTTCTTCTTCCTCTTCCTCTTCTTCATTATCTTCTTCTTCATCATCATCTTCTTCGTCTTCCTTTTCTTCTTCTTCTTCATCATCTTCTTCGTCTTCCTTTTCTTCTTCTTCTTCATCATCTTCTTCACCCCCCCCCCTTCAGTTTACCTTCCTCTTCCTAATATAGTAATAATTGACTCTGGAATGTTTTGCCTCCTCATGGATTAGAACTACTTCGAGTTAAAATAATAATAACAAAAGTAATAAAATTTAAAAAATTTAAAAAATAATTTAAATAATAATAATAATAGCAATAATAATAATAATGAGACTGATGCGACCTTTTAGGAAATTTATTTTCGATAGGCTACTAGTTAATGTTCAGTCCTAAGTTCCCGAGGGATCCTCCAGGCCTTTGAGCAGAAAATGTAAGTAGCCTAGTAATTATTATTGTTATTATCATTATTATTGTTGTTGTTGTTGTTGTTTTTGTCGCTCGTCGTTCGTCGTCGCTGTTGTCGTTGTCGTTCTATTAAAGCGAATGATGTCATCATTTAAATGATGTCTTCGTGTTTGTTATTTTCCGTTCGTCTAATAGCATGTGTTGAAAGCGTGACTGTCATTCATCAATCGCGCTATTCAATCGAGATCCCAAATCAACAGAAGCCTTACTTTGTATAACATGTTTATGTATTGTATGAGAACTGAAATGCAACTTCAACGGAAATAATCTGTCTGCATGGAGAAAATATTTGTCAGCGTCCATAAAACTGCGGAGTAACCTACGACCTGAGTTGGATTTATGTAGGACGGAAGGCACGGACGGACGGAACGGAGGATGGATGGACAGACGGATGGACGGACGGATGGACGGATGGATGAACGGACGGATGGATGGATGGATGGACGGATGGATGAGCGGACGGATGGATGGATGTACGGACGGATGGATGGACGAACGTACGGATTGACGGATGGATGGACGAAGGGGTGAAAGAGGGAAAAGCATTACATCCTTCATTAAGGATAGAGGAGCATGTGGGAGAGGAGGAGAATGTAGAAACCTACACGTCTTTTATCCAGGAGAGCGCATGCAGGGAAGGAGGAAGGAATAGGGAGGCAGGATAGCGCTGCAGAAGCTGGTTGTATAGGGAGGCAATAATTATAAGGGATGCGAAAGGGAGAAGCCGAGGTTGAGGCATGGAATGATGGCTGCGGGATAAACTGATGGATGGATGAATCGATGTAGCGACGACTGCCATACTGACTAACAGATGGATGAGATATGATCTGAATGATCGGTGAATTATCAATGGATTTTGATGGATTGCTGGGTGTGTGCGATTGTACGTGAAGACAGGAGGAGGAGGAGGAGTGAACGAACGAACACATTATAGGCGGATGAACTGAATGGAGGATTGATAGAAGCGAGGAAGGACGAATGAACGGAATGGAATGGAATAGAATGGAATTAAATGGAATGGAATGGAATGGAATGAAATGAATTGGAATGGAATGGAATGGTTGGGGCTGGAATGCTGGAATGGGAACGTATATGGGGCGCCGAAGAGTAATCACTGTCGACCAAGATTAACGTTTCGTTGGTAAACGGAATTCCCCCAGAGAGGGGTTTTCATGTCGTTGAGGTCAGCCACACAGCCATGCAAAGGACCAGAGGAGCAGCAACAGCAGCGGAGGCGGAGGCATGGAGGTTGGCATGGGGGAGGCATGGAGGCCGTCGGCGTCCATCTGATCCCCATAGACAACAAGCCCTGTCGTCTCATTTATGTGACGTGTCACTTTCAGTAATGTGCGTTCATGCGATAGAAAAAAACTCCCATAAAAGCCGCATGTAGACCTTAGACCTACATGTAGGATGTAGGTGCGTGAGTCATCCGCCAGAATGCTTTGCTCGCCGCTATACTTTGATCAGTTGTTTGTAGGATATATTATTATCGTCAACGTCTGCTGTGAATGGTTTAATTGGAGATGCCGGCCATTAGCGAAATTAGAAGCAGCCGAGCAGCAGAATCAAAGACAAAACACCCGATAAAAAAACCTATCATTGTTACCAACACTAATGATAAGTCCCATGATCTTCTTCGTCATCATCATCATCATCAACATCATCATCATCGTCGTCGTCGTCGTCGTCGTCATCATCATCATCATCATCATCATCGTCATCGTCGTCGTCATCATCATCATCATAATCATCGTCGTCGTCGTCGTCATCATCATCATCCTCATCATCATGCATTAGAACAGTCGAATCAAAGGCAGTGATAGCTGATGTACATTTTCAACAGTCTCTTGAACTATATATACAGGTGCTGTTGCGTGGGCAGCATAAATGTCTCACCCAGACTGATGGACACGTTGACTGTCGACCTTCTTTCTTGTTCATGACGATGTGCTAAACTCTTGCGAAGTCTTTTCTGCACAGAAACCGCAGACGGAGTTGTAAATGTATTATGCAGATGACAAATTCGTGAGTTGAGAATCCCGAAAACGACGTCATATTTCAGACTATAAATGACATTGTATAGTGCTATAGTGACTACGTGTATAGTCTATGCATTTTTGTTTTAACGGTATTCGCTTCGTTCATAGTCGAAGCGTACAGACTCTATAATGGTGCCCTTGTAAGATGAAATCACTGAAGGGGATGACCTCACTGCTTTGGTAACGCTCAAGTCAAATTCATGCTTTTTCTTAATAATCAAGACAGTCCAATCAGAATTTCTTTGTCAGTGAAGAATAAATGTCAGAGTATAGGGCATTCGCATATTCAAATATTTCTCAAAAATTCTCTTCCTGAATGGTTTGTCATTTCCGTTATGCGTCATTTTATATTTCTATATTATTAATATCAGAAACTTGACCTATTTCTCGGAGTATAGTCTATACAATTTTTCTTTTCTCTTCATACTTCATTGATTTTGTTTCATATAAAGCGACAGGAGTTCGTGATTCTGTCTGGCATGACACAACAACACAACAGTTGTGTCGTCGTCACACGAGATCAAAAAAAATTCCCAAAGTGACTGCGGCCGCATATTGCCATCCTAAAATAGTAGAATATATATATATATAAGTCTTATATACATGTATATATACACACGAATGCAGTCCATGTATTAGCTCTTGGCGCCTTCCCAATATCATGTATACTGACCATGGCCATGACTTCTTTTGTAAAGTGGTCGACTCCCTTGATGGCGACAGTGTGTGATTGAAGCATTGGCTAAGGAACTGCATGGACTTCTTTGCAATAACACAGAATATTATATTCTGAACGACGGTGACATTGTCAACAACACAAAGGTCTGATGACGAATGTGCTTTTCTATGGCACTTTCAACGTTATTCAAAGTAATATGTAGCCTATGGGTGACCGTATGGGTGACCACGTGTATCTCACGTGATTGCATTTCGTAGGCTATACATTTCGCTCATGTAGGACTAGTTCTCTTTTTTGCAAAAGAGTATACGTCTATAGGCCTACTTGCATCCATGTGACGGGAATTGATGCAGTGAATTACTTCGCTTTAGCGTTATATAATTATAGCCTAATCTGACAAGTCCACAAGAGTATTTTTGCCATTTTGTCCACTTTCTAGATGATCCGATATAGTATATAGTGACTAAATAGTATTAAAGATCACCTTCATCAGGCTCCATAATAGGCGATTGTAAAGGTCTCGCAGATTTCTGGTCAAGCTACTTTGTTTCATGTAGGTCTAGAGGTATAGGCTACAAAGCTCATCTGAGTAGATATCTCTATTCTTATTCTTCGCCGCCGCTCTCTTCTTTTTTTTGTTCTTGTTCTTCTTCTTCTTGTTCTTTTTCTTCTTCTTATTCTTCTTGTTATTTTTCTTCGTCTTTTTCTTCTTTATTTTCTTCTTCGTCGTCTTCTTCTTCGTATTCTTCTTCTTTTTCATTTTCTTATTCTTCCTCTTTTTCGTATACTTCTTCTTTTTCGTTTTCTTGGTCTTCTTCTTTTTCTTCTTTTTCTTTTTCTTCTCCTTCTTCTGCAATTGTTTCTCTTCTTAGTTTTCTTGTTCTTTTTCTTATTTGTTTCCTTCTTCTTCTTCTTCTTCTTCTTCTTCTTCTTCTTCGTCATCATCATCATCTTCTTCTTCGTCGTCGTCGTCTTCTTCTTTTCCCTCCTTCTTCTTCTTCTTCTTCTTCTTCTTCTTCTTCTTCTTCTTCTTCTTTTTCTTCTTCTTCTTCTTCTTCTTCTTCTTCTTCTTCTTCTTCTCAGCTTGCGGTCTTTCTCTGCAAATCATGACCGCCGTCTAAATGTCATCAGAACATTTATAGTGTTAAGGATTTCAGTAACCGATCATTTAGACACTAATGCTTTAAAATGAAACCCGTTGAGCGTTGGATCTAAGCCACTTTATGTAAAGCAGTGGTTCTCAAAGTGGTGGTCCGCGGACCGGTGCCGGTCCGCGGAGTCCTGATCGCTGGTCCGTGAAGAAGTCTGAGAGTGAAAAATAAAATAGAATTATTACCTTATATATTTAAAATTGTGAAATTATTCGAATTGTTGTTCCAAATGTATTCAAAATTCTGTCTCAAACTTTAAAAGTACATTAGCAGTGCCTTATTTTAAATTGCCAATTGGCTGTATAAACAATTTTTATTAATTAAAAATCCCTAATTATAAATAATCCTATAGGCTAATTACTGTTTTGACTAGGCTACCGGTATATGCCGCTTTTGTTTGTGCTTGCCATTAAAGTTAGCGGTCCGCGAGCTTCCCAAATAAATTATTGCCGGTCCGCGGCCTGCAGAAGTTTGAGAACCACTGATGTAAAGGCTCTGCATGCAACAATCAACATAAACCACATTACCACACGGCACACGCTGCCTCTTAGACCTACATTTACTTTAAAAAATTCTATGCTATCTGTATATAGTATATAAAGACACGAGCAACATCTGCATTATAGCTGCTAATATTATCATTGTTGTTGCAGCCACAAAGTACTTCAAATATATAATATATATATAACATATATATATATATATTTATATATATTATATATAGACCTATATATATTGAGAGAGACATCTCGTAGATCATCAATGGTGATCAGTATACGTAGGAGTTCCTTTCGTGATATATTTACCATGGAGTCTGAACATGAGTTTAGACTCTCAACGTCGTTAAATAGGATCATTTTAATCGCATGTTTTCAAGTGACCACCACTGCCAGCAGTTCCGAATGCTGGTTTAGTACGTATTGCCAAACTATACCGAAAGCAATAAGTTAAACATAAATATTGCACTTAGAGGCGTACCACATCGAACTTCCATTGCGTCCATCTTTGCTTAAGTTCTGCTCATGTAGCCGATCCTGCAGAGGTTCACTGCCTTGCTGGAAAATGTATCATAAACGAGTGCAGTATCATTAAACACTCTTAAATTTCGTTCAGGCCTTTCCAAATGGGAAGCAGTCATTGTAGGTTTGCAGAAATGCACAAACCGTTAAATAGCAGTTATTTACCTGCATCTTGCAAAGCATGTCGTTGATTGGACGCATCAGCCACTGTTGATCCAAGTCTTTTGCACCTCAGGTTTTACTGCAGCGGTCTATGTAAATTTCGTTTCTTGGAAATTCGATGCGATTCTTTTTACTGATTAGATCTACTTCGTCCTGAAAGACTTTCGATCATCCGATCCCCTTTAACCCTTTAACTCTTCAATCTGCGTGATTGATAACAGCTATAGGCAGCTATTATATAGCCTAGCCTTCCTTTCGTTCGTGCTTTGAACATCAACGTTAAGAGAATAGGCCTACAATATAACAGCAGCCATGTGATTGTTGCGAAAGCTTGACCTACAAGTCAGATAAACAAAGAGTATATCACGAGGATAAGAAGAATGCCAATTAGAAGAGGTGCATGATGTGCATCAACAGCGCCATCATCAGAATGACTGGAATGGCGTCTAGTTTAGATGCTTTGGATTGGAAAACGAAAGACGTCTAAATAGCAGCGCATACATAAATGTAAACAGTCAAAACAACGGAAGCTCATGCGTCCATAACAATAACTATAAGTCAGACATAACAGTCATCATCATCATCTTCAAAGGCGAGCCCCACTCCGGACATAACAGTGGTAAATTTATTTTCAGCGTTGACTCTTGTAAGACATGTGGGCACGCCGGTGAACTCAAATTATTCTACATGATATAGGCCTATCATCCTTCAGCTATAGCTTCTTTCATCCTGTCCATTAGGTCATTATTGGTGTATAGTTTTTATGTTGTTTGGAAAACTGTTACAGTCATCGCTGTTGTTTTGAACAAATTCTCTGATGGAAAAACTATTTATTTTTTTCCCAGAAGTCTTTCAATGTCTGTGTGGAGAAATAAAACATATATAGGCTTAGTTTACTGGAGGGAATATTTGTTTCTCCATCTCTAAGTCGAAAGCAAATTGAGTGAGTCATGTATTATTATCTTTTCTGAAGTAAGCCTAGACATGATCATGTGATTGACAGCTATAGCCTACACCCAGTTTTTACGGCCTTTTTCAGTCGTTGAGTCGACATAGTGGAGGTTTTTCTGGCTGCAAGCTAGCAAATGGCAATGTACAATAAACTGCATTTTGAGTATAATGTGTTAGCAAAACTAATTTCTTGTGGCTGCGAGACTGATGTACCATAGGCCCTATAATCAAATGTTGAACAGGACAATCGTCTTTTCTTGCTCTCTACCTCTTTTCCATCTCTGCCATAATATACAGCGTCAAGATACGGACAGGGGACAGACGAACAAAGGCAGAACGATAGCCTTTCCATCTGCGGTCGTCGACCAGAATTGAAGTGGAGGAAGAGGACCAGGGTATTAATCCAACGATCAATCCCTTTATCCACCGATTAATGCCTTAAAGGCTTAATCCAACGATTTGCGAGCGGATGTCTTATGGGGCGATCATTAGGCGACGTACATAGAACAGCTTTCTGTTATATTATCAGCGATAAATACAGTCAGCGATTTCCGTCGAAATAATATGTCGGTCAGCGATCAAGAACAGAAGGGGAAAATGGGGGAAAGTCTTATTATGAATCGGTGATGCGGACAGCTCAAGGTTCCAACGCTTATTATTATCATCGACCTATCTCAAAATGTTTTTGTTGTTGCAAAGTAACTATAGTACGGCATTGCTGATAGACTATTACAGTTGTAGAAAATTGCTTGTAAACGGAAATTTCAGCATATAAAGTTGAAAGATTGATATATTTTTTATCCGTTCAACTTTATCTCATAAAATATTTGAATCGTATTCTTGGTTCAATTCTCTAAATATTTGGAAAATTTTAGCTTAATATGTCATCAGGTATTAGAGATATATGCATAGCAATTTGGCTTACTTTTTTGAACCACAGTGTATAATCCTCAAAATAATCATGCCAACTTTGAATTTGTCATGGACCTCTATAGATTAATGATCATTAATGTGTGCCTGTAAATAGGCCTATGCATATAACGAACTGTATAATTTCAATGACGTTTCCGCGATTATAAGTATAAGTAGGCCTATATGTCCCATATTTATTCTTCCAGAAATTTGTCGACAAGTTGTCGATAAATCTCAATAACTTTCCATTAAAATAATTCATGTCGCAAAGGATCATATACGGTGGCGCCTGCTTGGCTGACTTGTATCTGGTGAACATGTAGACCTATAATCTAAATATAGCTGCACCAAACACTATCCATCTTCATATAACTTCTAGGCAGGATGACAAACTATGGCTTAATCCGTATAACAGTCGACAAAATTAATGTTTCTCAAATATGGCTTCCAGTGTAGATAAAACTTTCGGAATATGCATCAGGACGATTGGTTTTGCCGTTGCACCAACAAGGTCTTAGAAAAGATAATAATATTTCGACGTAAACTATAGGAAAGAATGCGCCACGTGTCCTGTAGCTATGTCTCTCACTCAAGACGATGACCATTGCGTTGTCGTCGTCGTTGTCGTCGTTGTCGTCGTCATCGTCGTCGTCGTTGTCGTCGTCATCGTCCGAAGCTCTTACCGAAGATTAATTTTTCTGAATTGATCGCAGAAGAGATTCTTGTTTAGTGGAGGTCAGACTCGTGGTTCGATTTTACTGTCGAATAAAAGCATAATCTATAAGAGTGTAATCAGTAGGCTTATAACTCTCAGCAATAATAATTATTGGTGGCTAAACAGAGTAACATAGGTTTTTGCTTAGCCTAAGCAGCTTAGGCTTTACCTTCTGCAGTATATTTGTCTATCTGCGATATATGGCAGCTTCGGCTTTCACATAATTTTTTATTTCAGATTAGTAGATTATTAGCAATTGGTACCGGCGTAAGCTGGGAAGTAAACGGTATAAGTCCTGCGATACGCTGGCCCTGTGTCCAGGACCTTGGGATTCGTCCATTGCCGGCTCAAGGTGATCTTGACTAAAATCTCGCGCTACCATAACCACCATGGCATTTAATAGTGCCCTATTCACTATACCTATACTATAATTAATTGACTGGCCAGGGGTCAGATCCACTCAGATGGGCAAGGTCCCTTAAGCTGAGCGATTTCTGATATTTTAGCCTATAGGCTACTAAGCAAATTTTAACTACCATTCGAGCGGATACTAAAAGAGTCGGAGGACAGGAGAAGATGGCGAAGACGTGTCCATGAAGCGACCAACCCTCAAATCGAGGAAGGTTGAAGACAAGACAAGACAAGACAAGCAAATTTTAGCAGTTAAATTAAGTGCTGAGAGCACTTCTGAATAGTCATTCTGCGAGAGACGTCATATCTAAATCTATAGACACGATAATTATGACATAACTCTCCACAACTTTGTCCAAACGTAATGAACTCGCTCCCGCTGCATGCATTGCCGAAACTGTATAAGCCTGCATCTGACATTCTCTCATTGAGCATTGTATGTCTCAAGTGTGCCCTCATTATCTTGAGGCAACTGGCAGAGCGCTCTTATTGAGCACGTGTAACTGGAATAACGCTTGCAGTTAGGCTTGAAGTCAGTTTGTTTAGGTTCTATAAGATAACACTGATATCTTCGACGATGCTGGATTGATGGAGTTTGCCTTGAATTACGACATTTTCAACTGCAGTATATATATATATATATATATATATATCATATAGAATCTATTATATATATAGATCTATTATATACATGTATAGGGTTTAGGGATGTGTATCGACGCAGACTCGGAGTGCAGACTGCGGACGACATTAGTAAGAAAATTTTCCCCAAACATATATTCTGTGCACGGCAAACATTCTCGCAGAGAAACGACCAAAGCAAATGCTTTTTACCATGCAGGGCATTTGCCCTGCCATGCCCTGGCGTACGTAGCGCCGCTCCCACTGCCCGTCACCTGCAGCTGAAACCAATGCCACTTCACAACAGCAGCTGTCACTATCCTATATACATGTACAGTTGTACAATTGTACATGTGCAATTGTACATGTACAATTGTACATGTGCATTGTTTTGTGCAGTGGATTCAACGCGATAAATAACAGGTTAATCAAACGTATATACTGCAGGTCCTGTTCGTGATGCTTCTAGGCCTACCTTTGTTTGAACGCTCTTGTATGTAGGCCTATGCTTCTTCTTTCAAGAGAATAGACGACGAAATTGAATTGGATTTGAACCCAGAGTATATATCAGGAACCTACTTCTCAACCACTATAGTCTATGCAGTGTAGAACTCCATAGCGTGACCTACCAATATAAATCCTTCGTTGTTATTACTGTGACCATTGGCTGGACAAAACGGATTCATCGAAACAACAACCTATGTATACATGTATGTAAACATATTATACACTTTCGCAGCGATGGCTCACATGCATGTCATGCGAGTATATACATGTACAATTGTATATGTATAGGACGAATGATTTCCTGAATCGAAGGCCAGACAGGAACCAATGATTTCAAATGACAAACGTAGATTATTCACGCAATGCACGATTGAGCGAAAAGAGAAAATTAATTGATTCTCAAAACATCTGAGTCGTAATACAGAATAAAGTATATGCCTGACGTTAAGAAAATTCACCCAACAATATTATGCTAGTTGATTCATTGGTTCTGCATAGCCTTGACCTGTACGGCTATATATCAGAAGAGATTGCGACAAACCCCATAATAATTGCATTGTGATATAGGCCTATTATAAGCTTACATGCGCAAATGCCACACGCAATTGCAAGGCAGTCGCCTGTCTGTTGGCATCTTTTTTTGGCTTAGTTGCTGTGCGATTCTTTTCGTATTCACGTTTTTATTTCAATTAATTGTTTAGTCAATAGTCACGGTTATGGATGTCAATTTCTGTAGCTATGCAGGCCTACGCTATAACCAGTTGTTTTATATAAACCTAAGCCTACCGCATGCAGGTCATGAAATAGAAATATTGGATTAGATTTATTGTAGGCTACTGCATCAATTAGATGTCAATGCATCAATGAGATGTATTCATTCCTCAATGAATGCATTAAACTCATCGATATTTATTCAAAACCGACATTGTATTGTATTGTATTGCATGTGGATTATAATATGGCTTCAGATGCAAGTGAAATAACAGATCTCAGGTCTTCGAAGTTATAAACGAAAGCCACAGTTTTCCAGTAAGTAGCCTATAGGCTAATATTTGACGCTCTACAGAAATTATTATTTAAAATTTTCTAAGCAATCTGTGCCATGGCATGAATTGCGCTTTTAAGCCTATTATATGAAGAGAAGACTTCCATTTCTAGGAATACGGATGTAGAATATATCCGATTAAGTATATAGGCTATAGATGTAGGCTATAGCTGCATGCATGGTTTGTCGAGCGACTTGCTGCCATTGCCTGTCTTTTGCAGAGGCTAATCTGGCATTTTGAGAAATTGTAGGCCTACAACACTCTGCTTTGCAAAATACAATAAATCAGTTTTTATCTCTCTTCGCCTAATTCCCCATGGCCTATATATTAATGGACTATATATGGCATATAGGCCTAGTGTAAGGACAATGTTGTTATTTTGAGCCTAATTCGCTAATGGTGTAAATGCAACAGAATAGTGGAGCCCCGATTTTCATAGAAAGTCCAGTCGCTCCATAAATCATATCAATTCATAAGATGCTTATAGCATTAAGTACATGTCGATTTTAGCGAAGCAACAGGCAGCTATACTTAATACATATTTATGGCAATGACTAGAGTCTATGACGTTTTAGAGTATGTACGATTGTAGGGCTTACTTATGCGCATTGAATAAAAATAATGAATGAATAATGAGTAGTAGGTATAAGAGAGCAG
>CAMAOG010000329.1:0-12500 GCA_945859605.1 Lumbricus rubellus | reverse complement strand
TCGATTAAAAATAATTTCTCTAGTTATTGTTGATCCGTTCCTTTTAGGATTCAATTAAATTATCTAGTGTGATTGGTATATTGCTTTCACAGGTCAATTATAGTCTTTCCTTATTCGCGTTAAAAAAGACGTTAGAATGTGCATTGGCTCCAAAGGTGTTCGAAGTTCTGAACGACAATGGAACGGCTGAGAACCTTGAATTTGTCTCTTAGGCTATCTGTTCAGGGACGTTATGAATCAGGGCTTTGACTTCACTTGAACTATATGGAGGGGGAAAAGATGAAGTCCAAATGAAGTTCTCATAAACTTGCGGTTCAGAAACATTTGCTTAAAATCAATAACCACATCATCACGTTCTTGACAGATTCCCAAAGCGCATATTATAATAATTACCAGCTTTTCTCAGGCTGATCAATTCCAATTAGGCTCAGACTTGAAGTTACTTTGACAAGCGGGTAAAAACCATCCTCTGATTCATTTAATCTGTTCGATTTGGTGATCTAAACGTAGGCTACACATTGGCCGGGAGCGCCTCTGAGTAGGTAACCTGAAGTGGCGCTATATAAATTCTGATTGATTGATTGATTGATTGATTAATTGATTGATTGATTGATTGATTGATTGATTGATTAATTGATTGATTGATTGATTGATTGATTGGTTGATTGATTGATTGATTGATTGATTGATTGATTGATTGATTGATTGATTGATTGATTGATTGATTGATTGATTGATTGATTGACTGATTGATTAAGCGTAGGCCTACGTGTAGGCTACTCGTAAAAGTTGTAACCGATATTCTACATGTATATTAGCGTAAGCAATTTCTGTGCGAGCTCTCTACATCAGATATTTTATTTAGGTCCGTAGTAATCTACCGACACAGAACACCGATGCTGCTCAGTGCTCGTGTTTGCTAAGATCAAAGCGATGTTTCCAGCAAAGCATCTGCTCAGTTCTGCTGCCTTCGGCGGAAGGAAGTTAATTGCCAACGACGATGCAAAAGGCGGATGAATGGAAGATGGAAGGTCACCATCACCATCCTCACCAGCAGCAGCAGCAGCAGCAGCAGGGACCGTACACGATAGTTGTATGGTCATCATCGCGGTCTTCAAAGTCATCCCGTAAACATGGTGGCCGATTAGTTAGAGAGGCAGGCTTGTAGTAGAGTGCATGGAGAGCACGGGTTCGATACTCGTCCGAGACAGTTAGGGGCCGTGAACAAGTCCTTCATGCTCAATTGCTTTGCAGTATAATTGCATCTCTGCCATAAATGTTCCGCCGAATATATAGGCCTATGGTCGCGTGTTTAGTTCTGAGTTTTGGAATAAGGGTACCGGTAATATCAAATGCATTCGTATTGTATTTTTTTTATTTTGTATTGTATTGCATTGACTTGTATTGTATTGTATTTTATTGTATATTGTATATTGTATATTTTATATTGTATATTGTATATTTTATATTTTATATTGTATATTGTATATTGTATATTGTATATTGTATATTGTATATTGTTTATTGTATATTGTATATTGTATATTGTATATTGTATATTGTTTATTGTATATTGTATATTGTATATTGTATATTGTATATTGTATATTGTATATTTAATAAACACGATTCAGCTGGAAGCAAGGTTAGTCTTACCAACCTATTCATCTTTACTAGTAGCCTAGTATACATCAACAAACAGAAATTTGCTTCAATCGGATTCATGGATTCAGCAACTTTGTCCTGTTGTTTACTTGCTTGTCCTTAATGCGTGAATCTATGCTTGACGGCATGGTTACGTTCTCTTGAACAAGAATTTGTCATTGGGTCAAGCTCTGCTTTTGAAAGTTAACCTCAGATGCATGCTACAAGTTACAACGGGTCTGGTTACTTTATTGCTGACGTGGGTTTCTCAAGATTCTTGAGAGCTTGAACTACATGACTTGTGCTAATTAAGATGCATGGTGCCTTTAAACATAGCGCATGATCTGGTGTGCATGAACTGTTTCTGCTGCAGTAATTATTGTTATGTTTTGCGAAGTCAAGGTAACGGTTCTTTGCAACATGCTGAGATATACATGTACGTATGATTTGTCTAATAAATTTGAGAGATAATTTATCATCTATGATTTACGTAACAAAAAATGGATAATGCAATCCTTAAGCAATGCTGCACAAGTTTTGAGTGCGACATATTCGACAAAATCTGCTTTCTGTTCATTTTAAAGAATTGAGTCAGTTGTTTACAACTCTTTGATCTTTGCCAAAAAAGATCGAGAGGAGGTGATTTGATTATGCCACGTTATAATTTTATTATCACACAAATGCTAAATCAAATTACTAGAAATAAAAAATTGTCTTCTCTGTGGCGAAAGTTTAGTTGCCCAGAAGCTTCGCAGAATAGCCTAGGAACATCATAAAAATGGACTAAAAGACTATATAGTCTAGGGCCTAAGTCGTCTCTGTGAGTACAAGAAGCCATAATTATGAGGATATAATATCTCGACAGTATGGCTTCCAAATGGTCGTCATTCTGTTGTGTGGAGTCTATATGGACGTAGAAAGCTAAAAATAGATCGCAAGATGTTATAAAAGATGCTCTTGCATTATGCAGTTCTACATGACATTATTAGAGAATACTTCAGACATTTGGATGAACTTATTGTTTCATTGATGCGTGCTTGACAAAGACAATTAAGAAGGCAATGACGGCCATGAAACGTTATGTTGATGGTGACATGCCATGCGACGTTATGTCAAGTTATGCTATGTGATCTTATGCTGTGTCATTCATTCATTCATTCATTCATTTCAAAAATTTATAGAGCATCCTTCAAGAAGACCACTCAGAGGCGCTCCCAGTCCAACCACGGTGGTACAAAACCATTTTAGAGTGCATGTAAAACAACGACGAGTCAGCCTATAGGTGACAGGCGTATCTCCAACGGGAGATTATTCCAGTTATGTCATGTAATGCTGCGTAAGCTTATACATGTAGCTCTGCGTAGCTCTGTACTATATAACATGTCGTTCTGTGTGGATTGACTGTCTGACTCCAGGCCTAAAACCGTCACACAAGTGTTGATGGATTTATTAACTATTCCGCAAAATTGGATTATAGATGTACTTGGTGCAATAATTGGTATAGAAAGGTCAAATCCAGAGGCGTTACGGTTAGGCCAGATTTTATTCTTAAAAGGACCATTAAAATCTTTCGAAATCTTTGGCAATCTATCGTGCACTGGTTATAGCGCAAACGAGCTTCAATGTGTAGCCTATATCTAATTTCTTTCTGATTTCTATTCATTTGTGATTTCTATTCATTGACATTTAATGCCATCGTTTCATCGCGATTTGAGGTTCTAATGTCCTCCGAGAGAGACAGAGAGTCCTGCTGGTGATAGAGGACGAAACCTTTGCTGCTGCACTTCCTCCTTTCCTAATTGATGTTGTCGATCTATCATCAATCATCGTTTGTCGCTTGTCCAGAACAGCATCAGCACTTGGTGGCACTTCAATTCAACTGCAGCCAAATGTGTTGTAGCTTATTTGCTTATTTGCTCAGTGCAGTCGAAGTCCGAATCACCAGAACGTATGAGCGCAATAAACATGGTTGCTCAAATATTTTGTCCACACAAAACCGTGATTGACGATGGGTCCCAGTTTCATGTTTCCACTGCTGTCCAAATTTTGATCATGCATGGACGATCCATGACTTAATTATAGTCTATAGGAAAAAAATAAGCAGTGTTTGAAATTGAACACGTTTCATGCAACAGCAGTGTGCGCTTTTTATGACGGCGAAAATCAACAATAAACCATACTTCAGAAATTCAATATAAGATAAAATATGGGTATAGTAATTTCTTTTCAAATTCGGTTGTACGGCAAACTTACGAAGCAAATGACCGCATACAATGATCTCGTTTTTCGAATTATGTTGGTATCTGTCAGTTCTCACAACTACCCCTCTATGCTTTAGTATAGCCTATATCCTGCTTCTGTCTAGTATCTCTGGCTACATGCATGCAATGCAGCTATAAATCTAATACCTAGGTCTGTTAAGGGTCTGCAGTTGTAGCTTATCTATAAACTTGTCGTTCTCCTTCTATTGGCCGTTTTCGTAGGCACCTATACATTTTTATAACAATTTGACCGACTGATTTTTTGCACATAAGCTAATTAAAGAGCCACACAAGAGTTACCGTATAGGCTTCATATATATAACGCTTTCATATTTTATTGGCAGGTTAAACATTATGCGTTAGTCGTGTATTCAGTGATTTCCTGTTCGCCTTAAGACATGTAGGGTATGATATTAGTTTAGGCCAATGTATGAATGTAACTGCTCATTGAATCGTTTTGGTCCTTTGGAGACTGTTTGCAAAGAAGTTCGATCTTCTTCCCAATACGTGTCTTCAAACCTCTTTAGAACTTAGCCATCGTCGTCATCATCGTCGTTGTTGTTGTCGTCATCTTCGTCGTCATCATCATCTTCGTCGTCGTCGTCGTCGTCGTCGTCATCATCTTCGTCGTCGTCGTCGTCGTCGTCGTCACTGGTTTCCGTTTCGATTCTTTTTATACATTGAATAGAAGACAGAATGAGTTTCGGATGACTGGTCTTTGCTGGTCGATGCGTGTTCATCAACCTTTGTCGTCTGCTCATAAAATTATGCGCAGATGACGTCAGCTGCAATGTATCAATTTAATATCAAATGAGGCAGACACCCCAGCAGCCGGTCTATATGTGGCAGAGTCATAGACACACACGTACAGATACCAACACAAAGATATACAGAAAGACACATGCAAAAAAGGTAGAGTGAAAAGAGAGAAAGAGAGACAGAGAGACAGACAGATAGACAGACAGACAGAGACAGACACAGAGACACAGAGACAGAGAGACAGAGAGAGAGAGAGAGGGGGAAGAGTGAGGCAAACTGACTGTCCTATATCATCTCCTATTGAATCGATGAACCTGGGGCACTGTTCACATTCTTCAGTTTCGTCACAAACCATAACCATCAACGCACAGTTGCACTCTCCCCATCCGCACTCTCCCCATCCGCACTCTCCCCATCCGCACTCTCCCCATCCGCACGCTCCCCATCCGCACTTTCCCCCATCCGCACGTAGACTTGCTATCCATGTTGGTCATATACGCCTAAACGAAGTGTCGAATGAACGCCTACGGATGCGAATATATTGCCTGGCAACAGAAAATGACGGTCGTAGCTTATGCAATATATATATATATATCTTCATTATATATATATATATATTTATATTATATACAGAATATAATATATATTATATACATGTATGTATGGCGAACGTTCATCCTCTCTATGATATATAATACGCCGCGGACAATGACCCATTGTTATGTGCACCCTCCTTCAATACGCTCATTGTAATCTCTTGACGAACGTTTTTATAGTAAATGATTTAACATTGACAAAGCTTCATGAGTTTTTGAGTGTAATGCTGAGCACTGTAAGAAACAGCATACATGTACATGTACAACTTAGTCGAGTTTAAAGACGGCACATTGGTTTTAAGAGAGGTCAAGAATGCTAAAGATATTTGTAACGGCAATGTCGATGTTGGAAGCAATTGTTCTCTTAATTTATGGAACTACCCAGTACACACACACACACACGCCTACACACACGCACACACACACACATGATCGTGGTGTAGTAGGAATGTTCGTTGCCTTGCAGCCGGATTGTTGAAGGTTCGAATCCAACTCAAGCCGCTTCGAAGGGACCTTAAGCAAGTCTTTAACTCGCAATTATGCATCGGCGTAAGACTCTGATTCAGTGTCCGCGATATAGTCGCTTCTTAGTACTCTTGAAGGGGCGCTATAACAAGTGCACAATACATATACATAGGTTACAAATAGACTATACTTTTATGCGCAAATCAAATGCACATGTCAAACCACCTTTTCAACATTTCCACGTTTAAAAAACAATTCATTTTATGTAGACCTTCAGTTCACAGTATTATGCAACATTTAATTATATAAGTCACAGTCTAAAAAAGATGGTTACCGTCTGTTCTTCGAATGGTTAATTGCACAGTTATAGGCCTACTATCAACTACCGATCTTGAATGACCACATGCAGTAAACTCACAATGACCTAATTGTGAACTTCTTGCTTTATAAAAAAAATATGTTGCAGACAGACTTGCCATGCATGCAGTTGCCAATTTGCAACGCTATAGACTCATCATGCAGTCAGATGCCGACTTGCCACTCCACTCGCCAGCCAATCGGATACTGAGTCTGAGGAGGAGGAGGAGGAGGAGGAGGAAGAGGAGGAGGAGGAGGAGGAGGATATGCCACCCTCGACGATCAGATTATAAATTATATCGTTCTGCATGTCTAGACTCTTTTTTAACGATGATTATTGACACGATAAGTTGACCACAGATAAACACTGACGCAAAAATTGACTAACCATCGCTTTCCTTTGTACATGTATACGCATGTATGCGTGTACGTACGTACGTACATACGTACCTATACGTTTGTATGGCATTGTATGCATGTAAGTATGTGATGATGATGATGATGCTGATAATGATGATGATGATGATGATGATGATGATGATGATTATGTAAGTGTGTGTGACTGTGTGTATAATATGCATGCATATGTGTGTAGAATCTTATGTATGTATGTATTTATGTATGTATGTATGTATGTATGTATGTATGTATGTATGTATGTATGTACATTGTATGTATGTATGTATGTATGTATGTATGTATGTATGTATGTATGTATGTATGTATATATGTATGTTTGTATGGCATTGTATGTATGTATGTATGTATGTATGTATGTATGTATGTATGTATGTATGTATGTATGTATGTATGTATGTATGTATGTATGTATGTATGTATGTATGTATGTATGTATGTATGTATGTATGTATGTATGTATGTATGTATGTATGTATGTATGTATGTATGTATGTATGTATGTATGTATGTATGTATGTATGTATGTATGTATGTATGTATGTATGTATGTATGCATGTATGTATGTATGCATGTATGCATGCATGCATGTATGTATGTATGACATTGTATGTACGTATGTATGTATATGTACGATTGTATGTATGTATGTATGTATGTATGCATGTATGTATGTATGTATGTATGTATGTATGTATGTATGTATGTATGTATGTGTTTTTATGTGCACTTGTTATAGCGCCCCTTCAAGTCCTCAAGCTCTCTCTACTCAGAGGCGCTCCCGAATGCAGAGCTGACACTGCATCGGAGTTTCACTCCGAAGCGGTGAACAAGTTTGAGTGAATGACTTGCCCAAGGTGCTTACGCGGCGAGGTGGATTCGAACCTCGAACCTTCCGGCTCCAAGATATGATTTTTATATGTACCTTTTCAAGATAATAGAATGCGCCTTTCAAAATAAAATCTAGTTATGAGGTATAGAAAGAAAAGCTCTCTTATTTTCTCCTTTGCCTACACAGAGTTTATGAGCGGCCTCTTTTCAGCATTAATATTCCAGATAGCAGCTGTCAGATAATTCCCACGAGGCGAGTAGAAATCGGCGATAGTGCGATTGTATTCGTGTTGTTTTTCCAAGTGATCTACTTCTGCGTGTATAAGCTACCTGGCGCGATCGACTCTCCTCTCACGTTTTATAATCTTCTGATCTACTTATTCTTGGTCTTAGCCGGGCGTCGGAAATGCGCCACTGCGCATGCGCACTAGCATACCCACATTTTTTGCTCTTACGACGCATCCGTTAGCTGTAGACCTTGCTTCCGTAGATAGAATAATAATATTGACGACAAGACGCAACACTGTTCATCAGTGCCAACATCAGTGCCAACAACAGTGGTCGCGACGACCGCGTCTTCCATCTGCAGCGGAAGGAAGGAAAGGGTGGAATTATTGCCATGGATAACAACTTCACCCTACCATTAGAATTCGTTCGCTCTGACTGGTGAATAATTGTGGTCTATAGGTAAGAAAACACTGAGAGCTTCTAAAGGAATGCATAGGGTCACTAAAATACAGGATAGAAGACATTTCTATAGCCAACATTGAGTATATACTTAGGCTAATGGATGTTTCTGATGGGAAATAACTGCATAAAAACTTGTTTTTACGACCCGAAATGTTCACCAATTTTCTTGTGATGTTGATGTAAGTCCATGTATATATAGACCGCTTTGATACAATTGTGTATAAATCTATTCTACATTTGTCTTCTGCTTTGAATATCGTCATATATGTTTGCTCGCAATGTTCACAAGCATCTTTTTGGGATTTCTAGGCGATTTTACCCGCTCTGTCTATATAGGGTGCGCCAAAAAAAAGACCCCCCCTAAGATTTTTGCCAATATCTTGACCAAAAGTAAGAATTTCTAAATGAAATTTTACAGGCTTATAGACAATTCATATTTACACATCATGGCCAGATTTCATCAAAATATTTCAAACACAACAAAAGTTATGTCGCTTTTAGGGAGGTCACCCACCGTTTTTTGACGATTCAAAAACGCGACGCAGCAAAAAGTCACGAAAAAACAATCTCATTATTTTGGCCAATATTTTAGCCAAAAGTAAGAATATAAAAATGAAATTTCACAGACGTAAAGACAATTCATATCTGCACATGATGGTCTAATTTCATCAAACTATTTTTAACAGAACAAAAGTTATACCACTTTGAGGGAGGCCACTCCCCATTTTTTGACGTTTCAAGGACGTAACACAGCAAAAACACAATTTTATTAAGTCTTATCTCAAATAATTGTTATCAAATAGCCTTCATATTGCCAGATTATCATTATTACTGCTATTTAAAAAAGAAACAGGGTACCAGCGTAGCTGCACGTCACCGAGAAGTCACTTAGCAAGATGACAATCATATTGATAAATAACGAATCTGTCAGATTAATCAGAGGTCCATCAAGAACTTTGGAAAGGGGCTCAAAAGAAGTTTTGGCACTGATGGTGGGCACATTGAACACAAGTTGTGAAGCACTACCAAGTTCATTTGACAACAGTTATTAATTTAGAGATGAGACTTAATAAAATCGTGTTTTTGTTACTTTTTGTTGCGTTTCGTCTTTGAATCATTAAAAAACGGTGGGTGGTCTCACTAAAAGTGGCATAACTTTTGTTCTGTTTGAAGTATTGCGATGCAATCTGGCCACCATGTGTAGATATGAATTGTCTATAAGAATGTGTAATTTCATTTCGATATTCTTATTTTTGGTCAAGATATTGTCAAAAAACCTTTAAAATATTGCGTTTCGTTTTTGAAACGTCAAAAAACGGAGGGTGACCTCCCTAAAACTGGCATAGCTTTTGTTGTGTTTGAAATATTTTGATGAAATCTGGCCATCATATGTAAATATGAATTGCCTTTAAGACTGTAAAATTTCATTTGAAAATTCTTACTGTTGGCCAAGATTTTGGCAAAAAACCTAGGGGGGGTCTTTTTTTTGGCGCACCCTGTACATCGAACGCTACACACATGTAGGCCTACATTGTACAAAGTTCGGCTGAATCAAATGTGCTATTTCTTGCTCTACTATTCTATGATTTACTTTTTTATATTAATAATAATCGAAACATACAAATATGAAATATATAAATAATTATGGTCTATTGAGAAGATTATGCCAGGGTGAGAATTGCCGGGGGATTGGTGGGTTCAACCCCCAGTCTTTCTTAGAGCCCCATGTTAAAGTCTGTTTTTCACACCCCGATTCCAAGTGGATAATGGTCCAGCCTCCCAGTTATTTTTCCACAATTCTTACACTGGATCATACGATGAACTTTACACGTCGAATGGTACATGAAATAGTTCAGGGTGGTACTTTGTTGTGTCGTCTTTGCTGGAACTTCTAGGTGTGTCCAATGATCATCGCCAGCGAATAATTATATTTATAATAGGCCTATATTCATTCATTCATTCATTCATTTCAAGAATTTATATAGCGCCTCTTCAAGAAATCCACTCAGAAGCGCTATATGTCTATTAGAATCCGACGTAACTTTCACGACCAATGTGGATTAGGGTTATGGTTATGTCAAAATGTTGTGGTCAAATTATTTTATTTTACCGATATAAAATGTGCCAGGATTGAGTCACTGCCACGTAGTCTGGGGTTCTGGGCCTCTTATGTTAAAACTCGCAATGTGGAATAAACTATCCAGCTTTAAGCCTATAGCGCTTTGATTTAAATGAATTCTGTCATGCATGACGAAAACATTCCTAGGCCTATACAGAATTACATGATTTATCATACTCACGACCTGGAAGCGAACTTATATATATATATATATATATATTATATATATGCGCTATATTTTGTTGTTGCCGCGTCAGCGACCGGCACCGTGTGTCGATGCGTGTGCTGTGCGTGCGTGTGCGTCTGTGGATGTGTGTGTGGGTGTGTGCGCTATATGCTGACGATGACCAACGTCTTTCAGTGTCGACCGACGACAACGTTCAGTGTGAAGCTGCTGAGAGAAGAGAAGAATCTCTCGCTTGGATTTATCGGACGAATGTCGTCTTATAAAAGTTTCTGCTGCACACTTAGATTTAGATTACTGATGCTCGTTCAGATGATTGACGATGGGTTCGTGTAAAACAAGACTGAATATCTACTCAACACAAGGTATAGTGTCATGACCGCGTTACGACGTCATATAAATTGTCGTTATTATTCTTATTATCATATAAGTAGTCTATTCATTATAGCTTCATAAACATAAAGGATATAGCCAATAGAACTGTTAACTCTGGCTTCAGTCTCCCTGTGTCGCCTTGCTTGTTACTGTTTAACGACACACACTGCCATTTCAGATATGATTAGTGACGCCCTCCTCCTTTATCCAAGCTTGAGGTTGGCACTGGCAGAATGCAACCAGTGGCGTATAGTTACCCTGAACCGCCGTTATACCCGAGGCGACATCCTTGTTCCTTTCTCACGAACTGCGACCATGCAGCGCTGAGCATTCGCAGTGATGATGGATCCTTGTCTGGACTGACCTTCTAGCTGTTGCTCTCCGCTGTTGCTCTCTCGCGACTTTGTTGGCTCTTTCCACCGTCCTTCAAGACATTTCGTTTTTGCCAGGCCTATGTTGGGAGCGCCTCTGAGTAGAGATCTTGAAGAGGCGATATATAAATTTATGTGATTGATTGACTGGTTGGTCGGTTGATTGATATAACATAAGCATGATATATAATCTAAGCTGAGAGTTTCATAAAGCGCCATTTTAATAATACGTTAAGAATCAGTTGATGATCGCCGCTACCCAACATTTATGTTAAAGCCAATATCTGTGGTAAGTAAGTAAGTAAGTGGCCTTTACTTTAATGCTAAGACAAAGGCTCATAATTTATACTCTACATATACGATTGTTTGCGTACCTAGCGGTGCTTGATATCAAAGAAAGAAGTCCGTCAATGGCAGTCACTTATCCAGCGCTTCCGCATGACGCTCGCATCAAGTAGTTCAAAGAACGGTGTCACACACACACAGACACACACACACACTGCTGGTGTGCAAACGTGTAAGTGGCAGTACAGCCAGGCACATGGAGGGTTTCCATTGAAATGCCTCACAAGAAGAAGTTGTTGGAGAGTAGACAGAGGAAGAGGATAGGAAGCTGCGTGTCTGCAAGGAAAGACGAAAAGCAGATAATTAATGTTCACGCCGTTCTCTGTGCCAGCCACGAACTACTAAGAACGAAGCCACGAACTACTAAGAACGAAGCCACGAACAACTAAGAACGAAGTCGATGTCTTCATCTTCTTCGCACTTTCCTCTTTGAACGAAACCGCATCGTGTATATATAATATAAAGGCGGCAGATAAGACAATTTATAACGCGTTCAGTGACGGACCAAACCAGGAGAGTTGTAAACAAAAAATAGGCCTACGTATATGTTAGGTCTAATGGCATCTTCTTGTGCGTGATTGCATTATGAATGCTGATAATGGTTGCTATCGCAAATAGGTCTATAGACTATACCATGGGCCTAATCATTGAAGGCCGAACTCTTGATTATTTTGCTAATAATGTAGACTATACTTTCTTAGGAACTCATTGAGCTTTTGCCCGTCAACGCTAATTCTGATTCCTGAAGAATGAAAATTAGCGTTAATGAAACATATAAACTATACATCTGTCCACATGTGGTCCAATATGGTTAAAAAAATTAATATATGCATATCCCGATTAGCCAGAACACCCAACAGTTATAGGCAGTTTATAGACCTGCACATTAATGTCAATGAGCGACGGGATATTATGTGCACGCATCTGGTCTTGCATTTAGCGCCGTATACACAAGTTGAAAATTGCCGGATTAATGGGTCTCAAAGCAAACCCCTAGTCGTTCCTATAGGTCCCAATAGCAACGTCTTATTCTCACGCCCCAACTCCATGCACGCGGATTGTAGGCTATAGGTTGACTCCCTATA